>JAGKQA010000219.1:0-55966 GCA_022609195.1 Plenodomus libanotidis
AGTCCCCTTTAGCCCGGAGGACTCTTTCCGCAAAGATTCGCAACTCTTGATGGGTCGGTGGAAGGCCTAAGTTGGCTTGAGAAAGAGCCCAACTAGCTAGTTCGTCTCCTTGATAAATCTAAAGTCTTTGCTCTTATTGGTGGGCTATTTCTCGTGGCAGTCTTCCAGAAATTCGGTTCTGAAGTGTAGTCTTTGGAATAGCCCACTCTTTTGAGGCCTGTTGTTTTGAGGTGCCATTTTGAATAGCCACAAGTGCCGTAGCAAGCTGATCTTCTGTATATGACTTCATAAGGTTATAATGAAGAAGTGTTGAAGATTTGAAGTTAATCGGATTAAAATGAAGCGAGTTGTCCTCTTTCTTATTTGGGTGGTTGAAACCGCGGTGTATATTTAAGGGTGGCCCACTTCGGGGGGTGGCCCACTACTAGGTATCTCAACTTATTTGAATCATATCAAAACCTCCTCATAAGCAGATCTTGCCTCGTTTTATCGGCCAAATATATAGCTCCAAACTCCAGCAAAATGATGACGCCGCTTATGCATGATGCGCTCCGTACCTCCCGTAACGCTCTCTCTATGAAAATTGCTTCTCAAGTTCTTCGTCTTCCACGGTGCTGACAAAGGCGTTTTTGAGAAAATGAAGCCATGTCTTGTTAAGCTTCTTTTTCTTCTTTTTCTTCTCTTTCTTCTCTTTCTTCTTGTCGCCCTTGTGCTTCTTCTTCCTCTCCGTATCAAAATCACCGCTGTCGACCTCCTCGAGGACTCCTTCGTCGTCATCGATTTCATCATCATCATCAACCAATTCCGCCTCATCCTGCTCAGTATCATGCTCTTCAACCTTCTCAGCATGCTCCAGCTCATCACTGATATCACCACTAGGTAGCCCTAACTGCATCGTTTTGCTCTTCGCCGACTGGCCCATGCGATACGCCAGATCCACAAAGCTCCGTACGGTCAAATCCTTGAGTCCGTACAGCTTGTCGTCGTATGTCGTATACTCGACCTCGAACTTAAACTTGCGCGGCTTGGGCTTGTGGCTCGTGGGCTTCTTGCCGCCGTGCTTGCCTTCGCGCCATCTGGCGGGCGTCCAAATATCTTGGGCGTCTCGTGGCCCGGTGGTGGTGGCAGCGACGTCGAGATTGTTGATGTACGTTAAGTTGGCAAAGTATTGTGTGTAGCCGAGGAGGGTCAGGGGCTGCAGAGAGTAGGCCGGGCCAGGGGGAGCGGTCTTGGCCGGTGGGAGGGGAATATGAAGATTTGGGTCCTTGGGCTTGTCCTTCGGTCTCTTGCCTTTCTTTTTCTTCTTCTTCATGTCCGCCTCGACGTCATCGGATTCTGGAGGCTGCGTCTCGAGATCAGGCAGACTTCGTAGCTCCAACTCAAGTCCCTTGTCGGTTGCCGCGGAATCCTGCTCCGTCAGGTGAGGCCTGTCGATGGTTGGGAGCGGCTTCTTGTACTCTGCCCAGGTCATGGCATCCTCGAGTCCGGTGATGTTGTATTCGTAGACTCGAAGTGTTGGGAAGTAGTTTGGCACGATGCTTGGACTGATCAAGGACAGCTGATATCGCTCCGCCCATCTTCCACCGAGGTTTTTGTCTTTATCTTTCCTGCCCTTTCCTTTGTTGTTGTTGTTCTTCTTCTTCTTCTCCTTCGCATTGTCGGCCTCCACGGACGCGATCTTCATTTTGGGTAATTTCGTCCATCCTTGCCGGAGCTCCTCGAGGTAGTCAGTGGCGGACTGAATCGTGATTTCATCGTCTAGGTATTCGCGTGTATTGGCGTCACCCTCCGAGGAGACTTCGGTCGAGTCTATCGTGACATCTTTGCTGTCCGAGATAAAAAAGTGATCGATATTCATGTGGCCGTAGAGACCCCCGACAACGACATCGCGGTACTGTCTGAGCCATAATGTGTACTTCTGCCAACAGGTTTCGTCCCAGAGCATCTTGCTATCCGTTCTGGCTGGAGGTACATGGCCCATCAGGATGGCTTTCATGCCTCGGTCCCGCATGAACTGCAGCTGTATTCTCAGCCACTCCAGGTGCTTGTAGCCCGGCTCCGAGGGCTTCACGCAATCATCGACGCCTGCATTTCGATCGAAGAGATAGAGGGTATTGAGACTAAAGACGGCCAGTTTGTTGGGAATAACCTCGACGTAAAACCAGCCGCCAAACTCGAAGCTGTGGCGCTGCTCCTCGGGGATGAATTTCTTCCAGATGGTGGCATAGTAGGAGAGCCACTTGTTGGGCCCGGGCAACAGGATGTTATGCGGGAGGATGTCATTGTTGCCGAAGCTAGGAACGACGGGTACATTGATGTCCTTTGCGTCCACAAAGGTCTCAGCAAATTTGGTGGCCAGCAGACGGTTGGTGCCCAGGATCTGAGCGGAGGAACGCGGAATGTCCTCATCAGAATCATGGCGGGCGCTGTCGCCTGTCCAGATCACGAAGTCTATGTCGTTGCGGACATTGGCAGCGATCCATTCGAAAGTGGCGTTGACGAGTGAAATGGGCGAGTCGCAATCTGAGGTCTCGGCGCCGTAGGTCCCCGCGGGGCCTTTGCCGCTGTGACAGGCATGATCTGCGGAGGTGGAACTGTGCACTTTGTAAAACTCGTCGGGATGAAAATCTTGAAGGGAATTGAAAATTAGTTTCCAATTTGCAGAGTGAATGCCATATGCCCATGTGCGTTGCGTTGCGGCAATTGTGGAAAAGACGTGGTTGCTCGACAGCTCTGTTCTCGTGGTTACTCACCGGTGATATGCAGGAACTTGCCATGCAGCTTCGTCGATTGGTAGTCGGTAGCATGAAGTACTGGCACAGAACGTAAGGGTATTGGTGTGGTGGCATCCTCGAGTAATGAGGCTGTTGTGCCTGAAATGTGTGTGTGCGGTGCACCACCTGCAGTGACGACATGGCACAGGATGCCCAATGCGAGCCGTATCGCGCTGGCCGCCATGTTGTGTTGTGTATCTCGTCTTTGTCGTGCTAACCCAAGTCCTACACCAAGACACCCATCCTGGGTTTGGTTAGGTCTCTTAATAAGCTTGGAAAGGCCGGGAGGCTAAGACGTCCGGACGGTCGGTAAGGAAAGGGAAAAAGACTTGTACGGAGTGCAGAGTACCGGTACGAGTAGACGCAATGTTGAGGGAGGACCTTGGTGGATGCAAAGTATCTGTTAGTGTGCAGAAGTCCTGTCGTGTGCTGCAAGGGCTCCCTGTCGCTCCGTTGTGCTACTCGGTGAGTGTTCTTCAAACAAGACCAGGTCACCGATGTGCTAGGTAATTTTGCCTGCGGGTGTCGCGCTGCCGAGATGGCCTGGTGGTCTTGAAGAGTTTTGGTAATCTCGAGAATGACAGCACCACCAGGGCAGATCTTACGTCACTTCGTGTGCAAACACATTGTACTATGTACCTTGAAATAGACTTGGCCTGTCGGAAACTTATGCATTCGGTCACAGTTGCGGTCGGGAGATCCTTTGGCAGAGGACTTAAGAAATTGGTTGGAAGGAGTAGAGAAAAGTCATGAAGAGAAAAATGCTTGTTGAAATAGGGCAGTAACTGCAACATTTTTACACTTGTGTCCACGCTTCGTGCATCTTGAGCAGACCGTGGGAAATGGTCCAGTGCTATGGCACACAAGCGCCTCGTGGACACGCCGGCGCCGAGACTAGTGAGTCCCGTGCCGGCATCAGGTGCTGCAAGGCTGAAGAACTTCCCCAGGTTTCTGGACCTTGAGCCAATCGTTCCCCCACGTGGAACAAGGACACCAAAGCACAGAGGTCCTCCTACGCCGCGAAAGAAAGTGAGGGCGACGGGCAAGCGCGGCATGGACGTTGGAAGAACTACGCGTAGGTGATCGTGGGTCTGAGGGCTCGTTATGGTAAGAGGACATGTGAACAATGTCGCATGCCTTCACCTCTTGTTTTTACGCCTTACGCTCCACGTGAAGTGCCGTTTGTGTTTGTGTTTGTGTCCCAGTGCAGGACAGGAGGTCGTCTACAATAGCACGGAGGCTTCAAGCACAACGTTGATGCTCCTCGTGATGTCGAGAGAGTCGACTTGCGATCTGTCATGTTGTGTGGAGGTCTCCGGTTGTCATTAGGAAGTTCATGCGCATGATGTCGTCGCTGTCTTGTCGTCAGAATCCAGATCGGTGTGTCCGCATGGCGGTTGCTGCGGTCCCATCACTACACGGGGCTTCACATGAGGGAGGTGATGATGATTTGCTAGCTGCCTGGTAGTACAGTGCACTGACGTCCTGGTAAAGAATGTGGGCTAGAGCACACAGGAATCTGAAGTTCAAGGTATGATCACGGAGCTGATTATTCCAAAGGTCGTCATCCCAAAGGAGATTATCGCATGGACCATACTCTCAAAGTTATTAGTGAAGCAGGTGAGTCAAGACTTTGGCGCCGACGTTATTGTGCCTGCCCAGCTTTGGTCTGCCGAAGCGGGACCGACAGCTGGTCTGTGCTTTGGCCGACAGGCGCTAGATCAAAATTCCCGTCGAGAATACGGCAGGCTGTTTTCTCTTCTTTTCACCAACCGCAACTTCGCCAGGATACCTGCATCGCTTCACGCGACGTGGTGTCTTGCCTCTCTTGATCTCTTGAGGGGGCTGTTGCCAGAACAATCGAGTCGTACGTTTGAGGGTGCTGGACCGCTTTACGAAGCAATGAAGGTCTCCCATGGTTAACCGGCCACATGAATGTCCCAAAGAGGCCGATATGCCACTATGTAGTGACAAGTTGGTGGTCTGATAGGATGCATCTCTTGCCAACCGGTCACAATCAGAGCTGTACTTTAGTACTGAGTGCATCGCCAGCAGTCGTGCGTTGGCCATGCAGGATGAGGAGAACAGCGCATGTAACGACAGAGGTAACGCAAAGCCGCGAATATCATAGAATGGAAAAGAAATCTTGGGGGTATCAGTGCAGTAAGCATAATGTATATCCTGACATGTGAGATGCGAAGGAGCTGGCTGCCCAGGCGTGAAATGCTGCCAGTACCTACCTACCTATGGTACCTATTGCAAGCTCCAGGGCTGGAGACCAGGGATTAGCTCTGCTCTGGAGCTGGCCGCAGCGGCAGAATTTCAATGTTCTTACTGCTTGAACTTTGACCCTGGATCGCGACCCCAGGAAACGCGTCTCAAGCTCAGGCGCAAACCGCGATCTACCTCTCAATCTTCAACATCCAATCTCCCCGCCCTCGAACTCGCCTTCCTCCATTCCAGCAAAAACGCGGGCCATATCGACGTTCTCCGGCAAGACTGGAACTATCGTCCTCCTGTGCAAGGCAACAACCAAGGTCGCCATGGATCTACAGCAACCGCGCATCGCGCACAAGGAAACCCGAGTAAATCTCGAGCCCGCCTCTGCTGCGTCTGTCGTCCACATCCGTCTTCCATCCCCTACCAAGTCTAGAGACCGCCGTCTGCATGGCTCCGAAAGATATACAGACGAAGAGAGGGCATACCGCTCAAAGAACCTGGCTGCGGCCGCCTCCATATACCACCGAAAACACCACCAGTCACCGAGGTCCTTCCTGTGGAGGGTGCTGGAGGACGACCACATCCTAAGTCTCCGCGCGGCCGACATCTGCAAGAAACCGAACATCGACGACGCAAACCTCGTCCTCCACTTGCGCTTCCCAAATCCCATAAGACCCGCTTGCATAGCCCTCGCTGACCCCCTAGAACACGATGCGCTCAATATCTTCGTGCTGGACCAGAGCAATCACCTCTATACCGTAACACTACGCCCTGACCACTTTCGCAAGCGATCTGCCACGGAGAATGGCCTGGGCGACGCCTGCAAGTCCCACACGGCCAGTACATTCAGCTTCAAGCACCCGCACCGTGTGGTCGCCATGGGCGCTTACCTCGTGGTTGTGACCTTTCACGATGGGGGCATCATAAGATTCGACAGGAATAACTCTGATGGTATGTCTGGACCCCACAGTAATACATATCCGCACTTACTGACATACCAAATAGCAGCAAGCGGTGCGCTGTGGAAGGAGACCAATTTTAGCGAGCAGAGCTGGGGCAGAGGCCTTCGAAGCCTCGTCCCCTTTTCTTTTCAAGGGGGTCAGACTGTAAAACATGGTAAGGCTAATATGGAGCTGACTGCCGCCACCTCAGCAGTCGCCGACTCCCTTGGCCTCGAAGAAGCACATTTTCTCTTCACTGTCTGTCTGGACCACCGATTGCGAATCTGGAATGTGCGGACGGGCGCCATTCTCGGCAGTTCCGATCTGCTGGGCGTTGAACGCAACCCGCAAGACATCGGCAAGTGGGTCATTGACCCATCTCGAGACAATCTCGTGCGGGTTGTTGGCAGAGTCGATGGCAAGCGCACCGCCGTGGTTTACTCGCCTGTCACAAACCAATTCATGCTCTGGAAGGTCGAGACTGTGGGTACCGACGGTAGTAGCATTTCCCTCCGCGACGTGTTCAAAGACAACCCAGTGACTCTTGAGGCGCCGATGCCGTCTTCAGGCGACGTCTGGACTTTGGCCGACTTTGGTGTCGCACAGCCAAGTGGCGCAGATATCCACCTGTGGGTGCTATGGAAGAATAATTTGACCTACCGGGTCCAACAGGTCAAGTTTGATTCCGCGAGTTCCACAAATACGGAGGCACAATGGAGCAATGGCTGGTCGAGCGTCCATATCGACAACATCTCTCCGAATGCGGACGCTGCCAACACCGGAGATCCTACCGACTCGACCGAGAAATGGCTGCAAGTCATCTTCTACCCCGGAAGATTCTCTAGAGCAACTCTTGAGGCGGCGCTTGCTATATATGAGAGGGGTTTGGGGTCTAAAGAAACATCTGCGAAGAGCGGAAAAGGGTTGGTTGAGGCGGTGTGCTCGGTCTTAGGCTCGACCGCCACACTCGACAAGCTGCCAGCCGGAGAAATGGACTACGAGCAGTTTAGGTCTCACAGTGAGGTACAGTGGCGCCGTTTTCATCGACTTGTGCTGGAGTTGGACAAGCAAAGGGGAGAGGCGTTGTCACTGGCACTGGACCACAACTCCGGAGTGGCTTGGGTGCTGTGTGCCGATCTCGTGGCTATTGTGCATCAATGCTCGGACTTTGAACAAATTTACCACAACCCAGCTGCGGAAAAAGAGTACGAAAACATATCGATGCTTTTGTCAGCTGGTCTGGGCCTCGTCGAGAACTTTGCCGACAGCATTATGCAACAGAGCAACGCGGCGCTGAGGATGGAGCTTTTCGAGCAGTCGACGAAGACAGATTTGGATAGAATTCAGCGGTTCTTCGACGAGTCCGGGTCATGGCGGGGTATTTCGGAAGAGGATGCAGCACAGGTGGTGTCCGCGCTTGGAAGTGACTTCCGAATCGTCACGCCCGAGCTGTACCGAGAGCTGATCGATCTCTTCGAGACGACTGAAGACGCTGGCGGAAAGGAGGATCCTCATCCTCTGACGGATTTTGGCCGCAAGCTTGTTGTCAAGTCAGTTCAAGAGACTGCGTCTCTGCAGCGGCAAATTCTGCTAAGTCAACTTCTCCTTTTGGTGCACATGGAGTTCGAGTATGATGACGACAACGAGGCCGTCGCATTGCACATGAAGTTTGACATCGGCCAAGTCTACCGGCAAATAATTGAGGCATTGAGAAGGCTGGAGCTTGTGACATGGCTGGTCAAGACACAGATCAATGTCCCTCTACTAAGGTCTGAGCGGTCATCAGGATCGCCGAGTACATCAAAGAAGCCGGATGAGACACGGACAATCACTGCCTTTGAGGCATTCACCAGTCACCTCCTGGGTCTGGGAGACGCGGGTGGTGAGCCTCTTGCGTCAAGTCTGACGGACGTGGTTGTTGATGTCTGCGCGCCAAACAGTGGCATTGAGCTGTCGCCCGTGCTGATTCAGTGCTCGTTGCTGAAGAGAGATCGGCCAGATCTGGCTTTGGAGCTCAGCCCGTTCTGTGACCAAGACCCCTTCTCGGTCTATATTCAAGGTCGCGTAGCTTTGTCATTGAAGGACTATATCACCGCTGCTCTGCATTTCAAGAAGGCAGCAGTCGGTATGAGTGAGTCAATCAATCTATCTATTCTTGACCTTCAAAGCTTACAAGTATCTTCAGGCGTGTCTCTATCGCAGGCGGACCTTCGAACAGGCGGGCTGCTCGACGATATGGAGAAGAACCTACTGAACAGCGGTCTTGCCAACTACTACGCCCACATCGTATCGCTCTACGACCGCTATAAAGCATTCTCCTTCGTGATTGACTTTGCCCGACTCTCTCTGCAATTCGCTCACGGCGCTAATGCCAAGGTGATGCGGGTCGAGATGTACAGTCGTCTATTTACGGCGTCAACGTCCATCTCGCGTTTCGAGATGGCCCACGCCACTCTCCTCTCAATGTCGGACAAGGCGCTTCAGCACTCGTGCCTCAAGCGACTTGTCGAGCGCATGTGCGAGACGGCTCAGACGTCGGAATTGATCAGTCTGCCTTTTTCAGGCCTGCAACAAGAGGTTGACGACATTCTAGACAAGAAATGCAAGGCTACCATGGAGGTAGTCCGCGGCACGCCCTACCACAAAATCCTGTACTCGTGGCGCATTACTCACAACGACTATCGTGGTGCAGCAGCAGTGCTGTACGACAGGCTGCAGAAGCTGCAGCAGGCCGGCGAAGGAGACAAGCTGGCTGGTATCGATGCACTCGATACCATTGTTACGAAGCAATTCTTGATGCTCATAAATGCACTGAGCTGTGTTGATCCGAAGCAGGCGTGGATCACCGTCGAGGAGGTTTCAAATGGCGGGATGGAGAATGCCTCTGCGAAGGGGCCATTACGAAAGGTTGTAACCCTGGCCGAGCTTAGGCGGCAGTACCAAGTCGAACTGGATCGGATCGCGGCCATACAAAACAATCAGTTCGGACTCGCGGACGACGAAGATGTGATGGTCATTGATTAGTATTTGGGTAGAGCAAAATTTGTACTGTAACACGAGGAGGTGCTCCTATGGCGCCTTGGATGATGATACCAAACGGAAGCCAGCGGAGAAGCAGGGCGAGGTACAAAAGACTTGTTGGGCGCATATCGGGGCATAGCACTTTGACGATCATAGATGAACCAATGGAAAGACAGAGGCACGATTTGTTCGCCAAGAATTACTTTTCTTTTCTTCGAGAATGGACCGTAAGACTCAAGAAGCCTGGAAATCTCAACCACAACGCCTCGACAATGCTGAATGGGGGAATTAGACTGTACAAAAACACACGACGACTCTTCGAATGGGCCGAGCTTATTTGGAACGACACAACGAAGCTTCCTCTGGCTATTCTATGCCTCATTGCCCACGCTCTGCCGGGACGGTGGTGATCTTGTCCTCGGGTGGGGCCGGTAGTCCGTCCGGACCATTTGTAAGTTCAGGCGCTTGTCGGTATAGTATGATCTCGGATTGTTTGAAGTATCTCCTTGCGTCTGAGCTGTTTGTTAGTACACATAAACAAGACGTCTATATTGTTCTACAGGCATCCTCGCACAATATGTACTCACCTTCGTCAATCAACACCAGACTCAAGTAATACCTCGTTGAAAACTTCTTGTTGACATCGCGGAAGGTAGGCGTCAAGTCAAAGCCACCCAAGAACAGCCGAATTGGGATGGTCTCGCCTCTTGACGGACTCCCATCCATAATTTCAAAGCGTACAAGCGTCTCGCTTTCATTGTACTGATTTGGCGCCGCACCCGTCGTCTCGCGGCGGATGATGCTGAGCTCCATGTGCTTGATCTTTAGCCGCACCAGCAAGAAGTAGATGCGGCCTACAATCACGTCTTTGAGGTGGTACTTGCTCTTGGAGTACTCGAACTCAATGTGCAGGCAGTCCTCGATACCGACGTCCATCTTGATACTGCTATTCATCTCGGGCGGGATGCGGTAGCTGTAGACCCAGATGTCCTTTTCGCGGATCACGTCGGCCATGCGGCGCGAGACAGTCACGCGCACGTAGTAGCGCAGGTTCACGTTGATGCCGCGGTAGGACTCGTACTGCTTCTCGACGTTTTTGAAGTTGAAGTCGAATGTCTGCGGATGCTGCAGCTCGCCGGGCGCGGCGAGCTCTTGTACGAGCGAGAGAAACTCGTAGTGGTTGCCGCGGTCGAAGAACATTTCTGTTGGGGCGCACCAGCGTGGTCGTCAGTCATGATGCCGAGCCCTGCTTTGTTTGCTTGTTGCAGTCTCCCCACTTCATGGCGAGGAAGTAGATGGCAGTCCGTACCTATTGTGCCAATGAATTGCACCTTGATGCCTGTGTGTTCGAGGCGCTTGCCATCCTTTGGCCGCACGGTGACGGCGCCCTTGACCGACTCGCCGTCCATGTACAGAGGAGCCTTCTCGCGCCTGTTCTTGTCCAGCTTGACGTCAACCATTGATCTGTCGTCGGCATCTTCGAGAACGATGTCGATGTCGACCGGAGTCGCGAAGAAATACGACATGTTGCCGTCGGCGCCCCGGGAGATGGGCAAGACGGCGGTTGGGGCGAGAGCTGCTGTCAGGTGGATCAAGTTGCCAAAGGCGTACTTGGTATTCTCGAAATAGTGTGAAGTTGAGTTTGTCGCGGTCGAACGAGTGGAAGGCCTATGTGTTGTGTGGTGGTATATGTTGGTGACGTTGGAGGAGCCGGGAAGGCGGCGTCACTCCTCAACTGGAAGCTGTCATGGGGCCGGGGACAGGGGTGAGCATTGAAAGTGGCCCGCACCGCGCCACGGCATAGCAACCACACATCGATTCTTCATATTATCAGTAAGTCAGGTAACTATGACTTACTTAGTGTTATGTGAGTGATTGGCTATGAGATAAAGGCTTAGGGTAATCGCATGCGGGATTATCGCTCGCTGTATACGGGCCTGGGATAGTCGCCAGTATAGTTTCAATTGTGGAAACTTGTCTGTGGCTCATAGGGTACACGTTTGTGGGATTCTCAACCCTGGGACAACTTTGGGGGTTGCACGCTCAGAGCTTTGGGGTAGCCGATCTAGCTGGCGGACGGAATAGCAGCCAGATAACTTAGCTGACCAGGCGGTTTCCAGATGGCTGGATGTCATAATGCACCTCGGTCTTTAAACACAAGCGTGGGAGGACCTACTTCATATGAGCATAGACCAGATGCATACTGGCCATTCGAAAAGCATTCTGCGATGTAGGAGATACTGTTAGCTCTTAGTCAGACCACCTCGATGTTTCAGGCATCTTCAAATCCATGCATGCTCGCGACTGCCCACCAACGAGTAGTCTACTGGGATGCACTCTCACCGCGAGTGGCACATATCGTGCAATCATAAATCATGACGCAAACTAAATACGAGAGTTGGTGTTAACTCTCGCATTAAAATCATTGGCCGCCCAGGCGCGGAATAACATCAATTGAATATAGAATTGGCTCACAGGATACCTGAAAACTGCAAAGTCCCCGTGTATACGTCCCAAGTGACAGCCTAGCGCGGAAAACAACCTATAGAAGACGTGCGAGACTTTTCTTTGCAGATCCACTTTGGCACCGGAATGTCGCAGGACAATACTAAATCGAGACGGGAGACCATAAAAGTCAGAGTTGCCATGTTTATTTACTAAACCTTGAGCGGGCCTGAGAAAGCATTGCAGCAGTCTACTTTTCCTCGTTGGCAGCACCGTTGATGCGAAGGCTGGACGAATTTGTTCGAGGTTCAGTTTCGTCAGGAACTCGCAGTAACCATGTCTGTCTCCACATGTATATAAGACCCATCTCGAAAAGTATAATTTATCCCAATCAGCAGCAGCCACAGGACAAGATTGTGGAGGGGCATAAAATGTAGTGTTGCACGACGATACGGACAGATCAGCTTGGTCAGCGCGCGTGCAGTTTGATATAATCGACGTCCAGTCAGCCATGTGATGTGAGAGTAGATTGAGCCAGAAGATACGATGGGAGATTATCTCAGTTATCAGCCAAGCTTGTGTTGACCAAGCAAGCAACTTAGTATAGGAGATGCTGAAGGCGGTTTGACATAAGAGATATTGCTCGAGCTCTTTAACCTCGATTGGGCTTAGCGCAGCAGACAGATCACGTGTTTTGCACCGAAATTTGAACGGGAAGGAACGATCACTGCAGCGACCTTGACGAAATCAACCGTCGACAATTCAACTCACCACTCCATCTAGCCACCGAACCCCCCCCCGAATCGACAGGCAAGATGAAGTATCTCCACTCCGAGGAAACCCTGGACATTCCAGAGGGAGGTACGATTGATCCATCCCGATTTACGCAAAATGCATCGTTCGACCGCCCAAGCAGCCCCGCCAGAAGTCAGTTAGTCGAGAGTCAATCAGGGAAGGGAAGAGGTGGAATTGGATTTAACACGGTACATTACGACGGATTTATTGATGTATACGAACGAACGCCTAATTCTGATTCTCACAAAGTGTTGTGCGACAAATGAGCCACAGGCGACAACACAATGCGCGCGACAAACACCACGGAGCACCACATGGCGATAGCACAGAAAAACAAGACTCTGGCAAATTCTGGCTGGGCTGGCGAACTTGGCAAGGGCGGAGCGAACGATCGACTTGAGAGTGGCTCTGAATCTGAATACTGACCCATATGTTGGAAATAGTTAAGGTGCACATCAAGGCGCGCCAGGTGACCGTCGAGGGCCCCCGCGGCAAGCTCGTCAAGGACTTGTCCCACATCGCCGTCACCTTCACCAACCCCAAGCCCGCTGTTATCGCCATCCACATCCACCACGGTGTTCGCAAGAATGTCGCCGCCCTCCGTACCGTCCGCACCATCGTCAACAACCTGATTGTTGGTGTCACCAAAGGCTTCAAGTACAAGATGCGATACGTCTACGCCCATTTCCCCATCAACGTCAACTTGAGCAAGACCCCAGAGGGCGTTTTCGAGGTCGAGATCCGGTACGTGCAAATGGAAGGGACCCACGAGGGAGGATGAGATACGGTGTCAAAAAGTTTGCTATGGCTAGTTGAGCACAAGACTGACAACTGATGGACCAACAGCAACTTCATCGGCGAGAAGCTTGTTCGCAACGTTCTCATGCAGAAGGGCGTCGAGGTCGAGGTCTCCAAGAGCCAGAAGGATGAGCTTGTCCTGTTCGGCAACTCCCTCGAGGCTGTCTCTCAGAGCGCCGCAGACATCCAGCAGATCTGCCGTGTGAGGAACAAGGATATCCGAAAGGTACGAACAAATCTGACTTGGCCCGGCCGTGGTCAAAACGAGCTGTGGGCATTACGACTGTGCACGGGCGTTTGACTGACAGAATTCTTAGTTCCTGGACGGTATGTATGTGTCGGAGAAGGGCAACGTTGAGGAGGATGCTGCTTAAGTTGGGGCAAGCACCTGGCCTTCGATTTCTTTGTGCTTTTCTGGGATCACAGGAGTGGCAACGGGTTCATCAAATCGGGAATTGCATGTCGTGTAGCCTACATGACGCTACAGGGATTTTCAAAAAGAATCGGAATCTTGACGAATGAATCGATTGCTCTCCGGAGTCAACAACCGACGGCAGTCCGACAGCTCCCTTTTCTGCGTGGGCTTGAGTCCAAGTGATTGGGTGAGACGGAGCAGTGAGATGCTGCAGTGGAGGACGAAGCTGGAGAACTATCTCATGAGGAACGACAGACGGCGTGCTGTCTAGAGGAGGTTCGACAAACTACAATACCACCACCACCATGACCTTATGCGGAAGATACCATGAAGGCCTTGTTGCGTTGCTACGTTGAACGTGCATGTGCGCTGGAGAGACGTGGGCATGGCAAAGTGATATCCCAGGTGTCAATCTCAAGGTCCTTGATTTCCATCATGACGCTGCTCATAGGCAGCAGCCAGGTTCAACCAGAAGCATGACTTCAAACGTGATTGTTGGAGTATCTATATCAGTTCCTGACTTTTGGGTCGAGTCTCAAGAACGACAGCCCGGCACCAGATGGGGACGTAAGCCTAAGCGGCCTAAACGAGCGGCGGAGAAAAGCTTCGTGCAGAACTCAGAACCACAGTACCACGTAAACTTTCAGGATGCGTCAAACCCTGACCGGTCTTCCTCAGTCAGGCCCCAACGAGCTTCCTCACACTCTTGTGTCCCAAATACCGCGTCATGCCGCTTGCATTGAAGCCCTCACGGCAGCGTCCCTCCACCTTCCCGCCTCCATCTTCAACCACAGCGTTCGCGTCTTCCTCTACGCCCTCGCCGCCCTGCAAATCCCGGACCTATCTCCTGGCGCGCCAGTCATAGACGTCCGCGTCCTGTTCGTAGCCTGCATCCTGCACGACATCGGCAGCGTACCCTTGCTCTCCAGCAGCGCCAAGCATTTCGAGGTCGCGGGCCCAGACTACGCCGCCAGCGTGCTGAGGAGGCACAACGCGCAGCCGCACGAGCCGTCCGAGACGATTGCCATCGCCGACAATGTCATTCGCGAGGCATGGTTTGCCATTGCGGCGCACGGTAGCCCGCACATCGCTGGGAGCGCGGGCGGGCTGGTGCGGGTTGTGCAGTGGACTATGAAGGCGGACTTTGGCGCGGTGATGGAGGAGGTACGGCCGGTACTGGGTGAGGAGCGGGTGCGAGAGGTGGAGGCGATGCTGCCGCGACCGGGCGTGGATAAGGATCTGGGTGATGCTGTTGTTGCTCAGGCGAGGGTGGCGAGGACGAAGGCGCCGGGGGGATCTTGGCCTGGGGATTTATTAAAGGCTGCTGAGGCAGAGCCGGAGTGGGAGGGCGCGAACAAGGAGGTTTAGTGATGTCTATGCTACCTATGTACTCGTTGACGTTTCACACAAGCCCAACGGCAAAATCACGAGCAATGTGCCAAAAAGTCATTGGTAGCCAATGGCTGGATGTGCCCATCATTGTCAAATGGGATCTAGAGCGCACGAAGTATGGCCGTTGATGTTGGTGGTCCTGAAGCCACGGGTGAATCTGATTTCCAAACCACTGCGTCGTGGCACTATAGGTACCTTGGTAGTAAGGATCTATAGAAGTCCCTGCCAAAAGTCTTGACGGAAGAATACAGTGGAGTGATGTGAGTGCATCTAAAGGTGATTATCCCAGAGGTGATCATCCTAGAGGTGATCATCCCAAAGATGAGTGTCCTACTGTCCTACAGGCGATAGTACAATGTAAAAGCGGTACTAAGCTAAGTAATCTTGCACTGAGGACTTTAATGGAAGGTTCGCAGAAGAGTGGAGCAGGTGGTCGAGATCTTTGGCGGCGACGTCTGTACGCAAGTTATCAATATCAATGAGAGGATATATCCTACACAAAGTCGACTCGGTGCAAGATATAATTTGACGGTTGGCTGAGAAATCATCGAAAAGCTGGACCCTGAACAGTTCGTCACCAGTGTGCAGGGCGTTCGTTGTATTTGCGCAAAGTGCAGCACGAAATAGCCAAGTTGAGAAAATGGGAGGTTGGGCGTGTGGCTGGTAGACGACACATGCAACCCTGACAGCTACCTTGCTCAAGAACCCTGCCCTGCAACAGCTGGCTGCGCCTTAGTCGCTCCGTTGTTCCAGCGCCTGCCCAAGTTCAGGTATTTGCTGCCGATATATTTTTCAGGTCCCGGGAATCCATGGATGGAGATGAGATGACCGCAGACCGATATCTCCAGCCTTCGAATTAAAGAAAAGCAGCCAATCCTGCGTCACAAGAGCCACTGGCACTGCATGGCGCATCGTGCAGCTCAAGAACCTACTTACCTACCTGCATTTTCCAAGCTCGGATCTTAGACTTCCAATTATCCTTTTACTCTCATCCGAATTCTTGTAGCCTTTCTACTTCGTGTCCTGCTCTCATACTTTGTATATTCGTGCGTGTGCTCTACCGTACTATCCGAGCGCTCCGCACCGATTGAGAGACACGCACGGCACGGCTCGCAAGCAACCGTCATTCCAGCCAGAGCTCGAGATCCCTCCCCTCCCCACCACGTCGCCCTGCTTCACCGAGATTCAATTGCAATCACTTTAGCAGCTGCAACATCAGAAGCGGTGGTAGGGTCAGCGAGGAGGGCTTCTCGCCTGCACCTGCACCTGCACCTGCAGCTGCAGCTTCTTGGCTGCCTCCACGCTCACCACTCCCACATTACCCTCGGCTGAATTCTACTACGAGTAATCGTAGTAGAAGCGACAAGAGGTAGGCTGCATCTTGCACGCCCACGTCTTCTCGTCGACCCGTCTTCACGCCTCTGTCAGCGCCTTGACAATCCCTCACAATGCGGCCTTTCTCGCAATCGCAGCATCGCCCGCTCTCTGCGACGACTGCTGCAGTAACGACACTACTATCACTCTCATTCTCCAACCTCATACAACCGGCCTTCGCAAATCCCTACCCGAAAGATGAGCTGCACAACACTCTCGCTTACGGGTATTTGCAAGACCACGTTTGCGCATCATACTGTGGTGTCGAAAATGAGCTCTGCTGCTCCAGCAGCGAGGCCTGCGTCACTGCCGACAGTGTCGCTGCATGTGCCGCCGTGACCGTTGCCACAAAGGTCATCTACCCACGACAAGACGACAGCTGGTCCCTCTACACCTCAACATGGACCGTCACTGCAACCTACACAACCACCGGCTCCAGCTACTGGGGAGAGCCTACTTCAACCACGCCCTCGACCGCCTCTTGCATACCTCAAGCACCAGGTGAGACAAATTGTGGTTCTATATGTTGCGCCAGCGACCAGACCTGTGTCTACGATGGCCAGTGTACTGCCATAGCCGGCGGTGGTGGCGTCGCAACAGGTACTTCTGCCACCTCTGCCATGACGACCTACCCCACCACCATAACGACCGCCGGCAGTACAATTACCACCCAATTCAGCGCGCCTTACCGTGTCACTGGGACCGCGGCCACCACCACCAGCACAGGCACCATCGAGAGCGCTACCACCACAAGCAGCGGCAATGGCACAGCAGTCGCGAGTGGCACAGGCGGTTCCACCCTGAGCGGTGGCGCCATCGCTGGTATTGTAATCGGTGTTCTCGCCGGCGTGGTTCTACTGCTCACTATCTGTGCCTGTTGCATCATGCGTGGTCTCTGGCACGGTGCACTGGCCATTCTAGGCCTAGGCGGCAAGAAGAAGCGCAGCTCCAGCCGCGACCGCGAGACGGTCATCATCGAGGAAGAGCGCTACGCACGCCGCGGCAGCAACAGCCATGCGGCACGGAATTCGCACGGCAGTTGGTTCGCGCGCAATCCAGCCCGGTCCGCGGCCGGCGGGAGTCGGCACACATCCGAAAAGGTCAGGACGACAGACTCCAACAAGGCCGGCTGGTGGGGCGCAGGTGCGGTGGGTACGCTAATGTTGTTGCTGGGTCTGCGGCGGGACAAGAAGAGACGCAGCTCGTCCGCGGCCAAGCGTTCCTCGCGGCCGCGGAGCGATGTCAGCTCGAGTTACTTCTCCGATTCCTACACAGCCAGCAGCCCAAGTGAGTTCTCCTCTGACTACACGTACTCCTCTGTTTATACGCCGGTGCAGTCTCACCACCCGCGGGGCGCTTCTAGGCCCCCGTCCGTGGTGCGGTCGCCGGTGCGTACGCAATCTGTGGCCCGCTCGGCGTCGCGAGGCGCTGGAGGTGGAGGCCGTGTGTACAGGGACGAGTATGAGCCCATGACTAAACCGCCACCCGATTACGCAGGCTCCGCGAGCTCTGGTGGTAGGACAAGAGATACACGCCGCAGCCGCAGGACCGAGACAACGCGCATGTCGCGCGCGCAATCGCGGCGGTGAGACTTGGAGCGGCCTTTCAGGGCTGCTTTGTATGTCTCACCCCACAACACTTTATCTCTTTCCCTGCTTCAACAGCCACCACAGACTCCCTTGAGATCCCGTCCGCCCTCTCCTTCCGAGAGCGGCCCGAACCTCTTCCGCTGAGAGGCGAGAAGACTGAGAGTGGACAAGCGCGAGCATATTGCACGAGGAGAAGCTCTAGCTGCTGTGTCGCTGGAGGTTAGCGAGGCTCTGCGTGGAATTCTGGTCAATCTGCTGTGGCATCAGCGGATTGATCATCGGTAATATCAGGTACCAATTCCCATTTCTGCGCATTTGCAAGTCCTTCGATGCATTCTTCCTGCAGTTCTCTGGGTCGCCAACTTGACACTCAAACACATCTTTCGGCGTTCAGGAAAGGCATGGCTTGGATGAATATAAGACCATACAGGAAAAGATGAGATTGCTTGCAAGATACCTCTCCCGAGGCGCAGGCGGGAAGCAAGGACAGAAGAGGAAGAAAAGGAGAGGTACGCCACGATATGACGGCTTGACGAAGACATTATGGACATGCATGAAGGATAATTCAAGTCAGATTGGACGCCAAATCATGACGAGGTGGACTTTTGGTGATCTGGCTGGATGGGAAAGGGTATCTCAAAGCTGAGTGACGGCGGTCTTGTGCTACGACTTACCAAGATGGGTTCAGGGCAAGGCCATGACTGAAGGACGTCATGTTCGACCAGGGAGATATAATAACAGCCTGGGCTTCAATTCAGACTTCTCAAAATGTGGTGGTCTACCTGCTAAGGCAAGTGATTCGAGTGTTCAATATGTGATCCATGGAACGTACTGGACAAGTGCCACCCACCACAACACGAAAGGCGCCAAGACCAGCGTGAAGTTTTGTAATGGACAACGTGTAAATGGCGGCAGCCGCGGTGACGAGGAGAGCGATGCAAGAAAATACTCGCATGCTAAGAAGGTCTACTGTACTTGTGGTCGCTCAAGTCATATGCGCATGGATGAATATTGCAGTAATTGTTAGTGAAGCGCCTCGTGGTTTGCGGTACGAAAAGCTGTGTGTTCAAGAGTTAGTTCATGCCTGCCAAGACCCCCAGCCCCAGCCGAAGGAGCTGCTATTCTAGGAGATATGCCGTAATCGTGCCTGCTCCCGCTGACAACTCCCAACTGGCACTCCAACCTAAAGCTTTCCCGCGATGATCTGACTTCAAATCAACTGCCACCACTCACCACTCACCACGCCTCACTTACCCCATCATCCCTGCCCTGTCCTACCAGGCATCGAGCCGTTCAACCTCTTGTCCCGGCCGATGCACGCACAGTCCGAGTAGAACCCGGGCAAACAACACCATGTCACTCGACCCGCCAACCTACCTCGCATCGCTGCAGAACAACATCCGCCAGCGCCCCATTCCATGGGATGGCCAAGTGCGCGCCGGCACCCTGACCGAAGACCAACTGGCCAAGATCAAGGCTGTTGAGAGAGCCAAGAAGGACGCCCGCAAAGACATCGTCGAGGCTGACCTCGATGGCTACCGGATACTCTTTGTCAGCCATGATGGAAAGCAGAGCGTTCTCGAGCTGGCCACCAACAGGCACACAGATGTCGTTCAATATATCTTGGTCTTGCTGAAGGATCTGCTTGACGGTATGGACCTGCTTCTACAGTCCCCTGCGTAGGACCAGTCATAGCTAACACATCTGCTGCAATAGCCGTCCCCTCCCTTTCAAAAGCTATCTTTAAGAGCGGAGACCCATACAAGCACTTCCTGCCCCTCCTTGCACACTCCAACAACCCCGAAGACCCCATACCACTCCTGACCTCTGCCGTCCTCGCGAGTCTCATGGCCAGCTCCAGAGACGAGTCCGGGCCCACCATCAAGAAGGCTCTCCCCCACCTCTACAGCTACTTGTCGTCCCTCACTAAGAACGCCGATGCTGGCCTGCAGGACATCGGCGTGCTCGAATACTCTTCTCTGCTCTATGGAACGGCCTCGCGGAAGCAATTTTGGGCACAGCGTAGCGAGACCGTGGCGCCGTTGATCGACATCCTGACGACCGCGTGCGGCGTGAGCAATGGCGATGCAACTGCGAGCTTGTGGAGTGGCACTACGGGTGTGGCGAAGAGCCTCGGCGAGGGTGCTATCGGCGGTGGCGTTGGGTTGCAGCTGCTATATCATGTGCTTCTCGTCATGTGGCAGCTGAGCTTCGAGGCCGAAGAAGTGGGCGACGACTTGAATGAGTAAGTCACTGAAGAGGCTTACTAGCCACGAGAAGCGTGAACAGTTGCTAATATGACTACAGCGAGTACGACGTCATCCTTCTCTATACCCAATTAATCCGTCTCTCGCCCAAGGAGAAGACCACCCGCCTCTTGGTCTCGACCCTCTACAACCTTCTCCGCAACAACGAAAAGACTCTGCTCCCTCAGGCTGTCCTGGTGCGCCTGCCAGCTGTCCTTCAGAATCTCAGCAGCCGCCATCTGTCCGACCCGGACCTTCAAGAGGATATGACCTCCCTCAAGGACATGCTAGAGGAGTACACCAAGACCAAGACAACCTTCGACGAGTATGTTGCCGAGGTGCAGTCCGGTCACCTCAGGTGGTCGCCGCCGCACAGAAGCACCGTCTTTTGGGCCGAGAACGCCCGCAAAATCATCGAGTACGAGAACGGCGAGGTGCTCAAGAAGCTCGCCGAGATCATGTCGAAGCCCTGGGACAACGACAAGGCCGTACTGGCCATTGCATGTAATGATGTGGGCGCCCTCGTGAAGGAGGTGCCTGAGAAGCGCGGTGCGCTCGAGAGGCTAGGGCTGAAGACGAGGGTCATGCAATTGATGGCCGAGGCGGATGAGAATGTCAGGTGGGAGAGTCTTAAGGCGTTAGGTGGATGGTTGAAGTACAGTTTTGAAAATAACGACAAGTAGGCTGGCAGAGACTGGATGCATATGAAATGTGGAATAGCTATTTGATGAGCGACTTGTACAAGGACTGCATCGCAGGTGTGTTAACGTAGGGCTGGGAAGTGGGATTTTGACCAATTCTAGCAAGTCTGGCTGGCTTCTACATTTATACAATTGACCGATGAATGATGTGCAAACTCAGTAAAGGACGGTCACTTTCGAAAACCGCGCACTGAGTACAGAACAGAGTCTTGTCCCTCCCGTTCCCCGTGGTGACTCTAAAGTTTCTGCGGGAGAACTAATGCGGGAGAGCTAACCGAGCTGAGATGAATCAAGCCTGTGCCACAAATGTTCGCCTACTCGACCAGCCTAGAAGGAATGAGTATTATGAGACTGAATACGGAAAAGGCAGATCTTGCATAGTGTCTGGCTCCGAGGCAGTTGCAAGGCACCAAGAGATCTAATTCAAAATATTTGTACAAAATTACGAATCAGCAAAGTTGCGGCGGAAACATAGGGGATTCGGCTCACTCAGCACGATACCAAAACATTTCAGGCCCAAGCGAAAGCATCAACTGCAAATGTGCGATTCAGTGGTGTGGTACTCGATTCCGCAAGCTTGGACGACGATGACTGCGGACAGGAACCTCATGGTACAGCGATCAATCCACAGCCTCGGGAATGTCCTGAGTTACCAGGGAACAAGCACTTTAAGCTGAAGCACTTTAAGCTGAAGCACTTTAAGCTGAAGCACTTTGAGCTGACACAGCCTTGTAAAGCAATGATGTGGGAAGAACTTCACGAGCAATGCTTGAATGAGAAGCTCTGTTCTATAGTCTAGCCATAAGGGTATCTGTCTATCATCTATGCAAAGCTTGAGGGCAACACAATATCCAGCCGCCCGAAGACCCCTCTTTCCATCGCGTCGCGAAATGTGACACAAGCAAGAATCAGCGCCGCCGTGCTCATACCTTTCCAGCTCCCTTCTCAGTAGTTACTGAAGCCTTCGACTTCCAGGTCAACCATGCCACCGCAATCACCAGCTTCACCGCCCCAGCTATCCACAACACCGCCGGCATACCAGCTCTCGAACGCTGGAGCCAACCGCCAATGATTGCTCCAGCCAGCATTAGCAGGACTGCAGTGACCCGCCTGTCCCTCTTCACATTGCCTCCCATCGGCGCCCAAAGCAGCGGATCGGACAGCAAGTCGCAGTACAGCGAAGTCAGCACATTGGTCGGAACCTCGTTGAATCCCAACACTCGACTCGTCACAATCTGTCCTCCAAACTGGAATGCCATCAACGCAAGAGGAGCCATCGACATGGCGTTGGTCTCGTACCGCATGATCAGCACCTCGCTGTTCTCTGTGCCTAGAACCGACAGACCAAAAGCTGGAACGACACCACTCTGAGCAAGCGCTGCAGAGATTACAATGAGCAGCGACTGGACTAAGAATGATAGTGCAAGCGTGGACTTGCGCTTGTTGCCGATGCGTCGAGTTTGCCCAAACGCCCAGCAGCCGGCCCAAAAAGCCACGATGGAGACCAGAGCCTTGAGCCATAGCGTGGTCGAAGCGTATGGAAGGCCAGCAGTGCCAAGTGCGAGGAATATTGTATTTCCTTTAGAAAGCAGAGTCAGTACCGAATCCTCATGGACAAACCAAATAGCCCGAGGCGGTCAGAGAATCTTACCGGTCTGCATGCTCACGAAGACACTGCTAGCGTTGAAAGCAACGCTGTCACAAAGTCCGGACACGAAGCAACAGGCTATGGTCGGAATATCAGAGTGAGCTGGGTCGATATCGTCGCGAAGGGTCGAGAGCCATCCTCGCGTTTTTTGATCCTCCGATGGCGGCGCCATAGCCGACGAGTCTGACGACGCCCTTGCGCTACGACCTGCGGCAGTGCTGAATGGCGCTTCCTTGGTGGTTGATGTGTTTGATTCCATGGTCACCACTTCCAACCTCACAAGCTCGTTCAGGTCATGAGTGTTTTGGTTGTGCGCAGATAAATTTCGCCCTCGGTATTGGAGAGATGTCGTCGGAAAATTCGGGCACCGCCGTTGTCCGCTCGGGATTTTGTCAGGGGGTGGGCCCATAACAAAGAGACCCGCTTCCTTCGAGACCCGCTCGATATTCTGCAGGCATCGAAGTCTTGGGAAGTGGCCGGGCCGTTGTTCGTTAGAGCAAAGCTCCTCCTTTTGGTGAATTGTAGAGCCTTTGGAGCTCGAAGCTGAAGCCACTACCAGATCCATCACGTACTATAGTTGCCCAGTGATATTCGTCATGCTCTTCATTCTGCAACCTTGTCCTTCTCCAGCACTATCTTCAAGAAACCAAGTAACGGAGCCACCCACTCTTTCCTCACCGGCACATGGTCTGCTGAGTGTTAGAGTCCTGTCAAGGTTGTTGAAGTCATAGCGACACGTTTTAAAGCAGCTTAAAGGAAAGCTCAAAGGATTGGCGTGCTTGAAGTGAGGGAGGGTTGATAAGGTCATAGTGGTACTTACGACCTCCTGGATGCACAATCACATCGGCCCCGACAAAGCGCTCCGCCAACGCACTGCATCGCGACTCATCGACCACCGTATCCATACTGCCGAAAAAGTGGCAGGATGGGGTCTTGATGCCACCCTCGTACAGCCACCCAAGCTCCGCCCCTGGCCGCGCAAGGAATCCGGAATACACGATACAGAACTTCAGCGGCTTGCCACTGTTTGCATCACGAAGCCGCTGTACCCAAGCCCTTTGCAGCTCGCCCTCCGGCAGCTCGCGGTCGCCTTCCAGAGCCGCGGCTACCAGCGCACCTACCGCGCCGCCCTGGCTGAACCCCAGCACGCCGTCAACGCCGCCCGCCTCCTCAATCGCGTCAGCGATGGCGCGCATACCCTCGTCGAAGCCGCACAGGAGCCCTGGCTCCTCGTCGTGAAAAAACCAACCGTACACCTCGGGGTCTGCATCGGATTCAGCGCCACCTTCTCGTGGCTGGAAGCCTGGAATGTCGGCGGGCTGCAACTTGTGCGGACCTGTCGGATAGATGCGAGTTGCGCTGATGTTTGACAGAGCCTTGGCCATCATCTTGGACATGGCGCCCGTCTTGGCGCGGAAGAGAGGGCCGCTTTGTGCATAGCCTGGCGGTGAGGTTTAGTAATGACTGACAGGCCAATGTCATGAGCCCACTTACCATGCAGCATGAGGATCTTCACCTCCGTCTTCTCCACGGCGACGCGGCTCGGTTTTCTTGTGCCCTTTGTAGGTTGCTGTCCGGTCGCTCCATCTGAGCCAGCTGCATTTGTTGCCATCGTTAGTGTATTCCTGTGCTGGCCCCAGGATTGTGCACTGCGCCAAAATATTGCGCCGGAAAGAAAGTGAGTCTGCAACTGCTGATGTATGAGAATATGGGTCGGGAACCTGGGGCAGATGTCGTTCGAGGTGACGATGCAAAGATCCACTTTGCTAGTGGACCTCGGAAGATCGTCCCGGTCGAATTCGGGGTGTCACGTGTGAGCCTTGCGTGCTGCATCTGAGCTCTTGATTGCAATTTTTCGATGCAGTTCTTATTCTATCAAAACCAACTCCCCTATCGTGATCTTCAGAGATGATTCGAGATTTTTTGTTTGGTATAGATTGTAATGTTGAGTTCTATAATATGGCATATGGTATGAAATCTGCATATGCTGAGGTGGTTCCAGAATCATAACTTTCTATGCTAACTTCAGGTCGACTAGTAAGTGTGGTAGTGCAATTCCTACTAATACGGCGAGAATATACCTACATCAGAATACTGAATACCCATGGAAAGCAAGACACCCTCACCAGTGCCTTAGGGTGGGTCCCGACTCCCGAGCCAGCGGTCTTTCTCTAAGGTTCCTGAATTGTAAGGAGGGATGAAGACTTCGCTTCTCATCCTAATGAGTCAACATTGTGGTCGAAGGCTGGACCGCGACCGGGAGGGTCCGAAGTACCGTACGTTGACATCGTCTTGTGCCCAAAGTGGTCATTGTGCCGAGCCGCAAGGCGGCTATAACAGATGACAGCCAGTGTCTGCCTGGTACTATAAGATGTACATGTGGGGGAGTCGATAGTCGCGGCCGCCCTGCGATTGCTGACCGGGAACTCCGGACGTCTCTTTACGAGTTGCCAGAGTGAAAAGCAAATGTCAGCCCCAAGCCCCGTAAACGCCTCTCAGCATTCTTGAGACGTGACACTCAAGATCAGGACGTTGATAAGACAGTTGAGGGAGTGAGGTTTTGGGAAGTACGCAACACTTCGTATACCAGATATGTTGGTGGCTATAGCAATGTGAAGTGTGGCTCACAGTGTTGTTTTGACCAAGAAGTTGGCTGAGACCTACTTCACTAATCGACGCTTGCAGCGATTAGTCGATCATTAAGAAGGAAGCACAAGTGGAACATAGCTGGAAGCTTACCATAAACATCTGCACATGGACTTTGGGATTCGATGAAGCAGCTGACCTGATATTTTCCATCAATTTTATAAGGACTCCGCGATTTCCGCCTTTCAAACCTGAAAGTATTACCCTCGAGTCCCGTCCCATCTCTAACTACTCTAATTTTCGGGAGAAAACCCTTCGACTTTTTCGCCGTTATCTCCAGGTACACTTTTCATATCTTGTGGTTAGATCTGAGTTCTGAAATGCATCTACGAGTTTTTAATTTCGGCCTTGCCCTCGTGGTGGCTTACACAGCCCAAGTGACCTCCACCAAAGGAGCGTGTCCTGTTTTTGACTGTCTCGATGCTCACAAAGTGCCATATCTTACTTCGTCCTCCGAAGACTGGACTGCCTACCAAGCGCCCTACAACCTACGACTATCATGGACTCCAAAAGTGATTGCAGTCCCTGGCAATGACGCTGAAATCGGAGCTGCTGTCAAATGTGCAGCAGCAGCCCACCTCAAGGTACAGGCCAAGGGTGGCGGGCATTCCTACGCTTCCTACTCCAGTGGCGGTCAGAACGGATCTTTCATCATTGAGCTGGAGAAGTTCGACGAAATTTACGTTGATCAGTGTAGGTCGCATCTTGCACACGTGTCCCAAGTAATTACAAATTTATTGACAGTCAGCAGCTACCTTCATAGTTAAGATTGGAGCTGGCCAACGACTTGGAAATATCGCCACAGCCATGTACGACCAAGGAAAAAGAGCCATGCCGCATGGAACATGTGCTGGGGTAGGCATTGCTGGCCATGCTCTTCATGTAAGTGCAGTATTGCAATGTAAATAAGTCTTTCATGTGACCTTGGAACAATCTGAGAAATTAGTAGGGCGGTTACGGATACGATTCAAGGAAATGGGGTCTTGCTCTCGACCATATTGTCGGTCTCGACGTCGTTCTTGCGGATGGAAGTTGCGTCTACACGGATGCAACTCATCATCCAGACCTATTTTACGTCATGAGAGGGGCTGGGGACTCATTCGGTATCGCCACGCATTTCTACATGCAGACCGAAGTGGCACCAACATCTGTTCTATGGTTCACTGCCACTCTGTCATCCTCGCTCAGTAATCCCAACGCAGCTGCGACCGGATTCGAAACCCTTCAGAATTGGACTTTGACCTCATCGGATCTCTCTCCCAACATCACATTTGGCACATACGCTGATAGTGGCGGTTTTTTCTCCTTCCGTGGCTGGTGCATGGACTGTGACCAACAGATTTTCACCAACGACGTTCTTCCAGCAATGGTGGCCGGATTCCTAGGAGCAGAACTGGCTGTTCAGGATTTGGGCTGGATTGAAGCCTTGACCGTTCTGTCTGACCCAGATGCGCTCTCACAACCACTTGGGCATCTATACACAAAGCACGATACTTTCTACGCAAAGTCTGTGGTGACCAAGGACGAAGAACCTCTAACATCGGCTGCCTGGCTGAGCTACACCACATGGTTGGCATCTCACCAAGGCCAAGGTCCCTGGTTCAGTATCAATAACCTTTACGGGGGCCCAGGCTCTGTCATCAACGAGGTATCTCCAGACGAGTCTGCGTACTCTGACCGCGAAGCACTTTGGGTATTCCAGAACTATGGCTACACATCCACCGGTTTACTTCCATGGGACTCACGAATCGATACTTTGATAGAGAGTCTTAACGACGCCATCACAACCCCTCAACCTGACGGCAACTTCACAGCATATTTGAATTACGTTGATCCAGGTTTAACGACGGCAGAAGCATATCTCGACTATTATGGCGCTGCCACATATGGTAAATTGGTTGCTATCAAGGCCACGTACGACCCAGACGCGGTCTTCTGGAATCCTCAAGCTATCGCCTAGCAATGACTTGAAATTATTGCACGACCTCAAGAGACTGCGGACTATATGGCTAGATCATTGCATAGATGGGCTTGTTTTTGTATGAGGATTAGGGTGGGCGAAATTACTCAAGCTTATACAGCTGCTGCTCCCTGCCCAAGCGTGAGCGATGCGAGACAATCAAAGTGCGTTTATGTATTTGTTTGTAAGTGGCTGAAAATCAAAAGCCAACCAAGTATTATTGTGCGTTCTTCAAACGCTGACAATCGGAGCACATCAAGACTAATATTTGTGACTTTCGAGCGATGTGATTATGTGTGACAAAGCTTGTTACGTATTGATGCGGGGAAAGGAGCAACTAGACTGCGCCAGAATCCCGTCTGATACTGGACGACCTCGGCTCACATGACAACTTTGCGAAGAGAATTGGTTGGAATGGAGGGGTCTGTGACTATTATGTGGATGTGTGCTTATCAGAATCCCTCTATGACGAATAGATTTCGACCTTCACCATCGTCCTCACCATCGCCCCCGCCACCGTCTTCACCATGGCACTTGTGGCCAACTTCTCTTGGGCCGAGCCCTCATGGTCCAAGTCCCTCGAATCGCCCTATTACGACAGATCGCACAGAACCCTGCAAGCATACGTGAGGGCGTATGTCAATAACAACATCATTCCCCACGCTCTCGAATGGGAGGAAGACGGCGACTGTCCAGAGCACGTGAAGCAGTCCTTTATCAAAACCGGCCTCCCATTTTCGGACATCCCACCTCAGTACAAACCCACAGAGCTCCGTTCTCTAGCCGGAATTCCAACCGAGAAGTTAGACACCTTTCATCACATGATCCTCGTCGACGAGCTTGCACGCTTTGAGGGAGGCGTTGGAATTGCGCTGGCGGGAGGTGCGAATGCCATCGGCGTGCCGCCGGTCCTGAACCACGGTACCGAGGAACAAAAGCGCCGATGGATTCCTGGTCTATGTAAACGGGAAACGAGCTTTTGCCTGGGAATTACCGAACCGACGGGTGGCAGCGATGTAGGGAACATCCGGACGAAGGCTGTGAAGGACTCGGACGGAAAGTTCTACACAGTGACCGGAACGAAGAAGTGGATCACTGGAGCACAATGGGCAACGCACATGACCACTGCTGTCCGTACAGGCCAGCCGGGACTAGGTGGGATCTCCTTGCTCGTAGTGCCCCTAGCCACGCCGGGAATCGAGATTGAGAAAATCAAGAATAGCGGCCAGAACGCAGGAGGCGCAAGCTGGGTGCGCATGACGGATGCCCGTGTGCCTATCCAAAATCTGCTGGGACAGGAAAATGCTGGGTTCAAATACATTATGACCAACTTCAACAAGGAGCGCTTCATCATGGCCGTGATTTGCAACAGAAAGGCACGAACTTGCATGAGCACAGCGCTGGAGTACGCCGTCAACAGGGAAACGTTTGGCCAGGTGCTGATCAGCCACCAGATCATTCGGCACAAGTTGGTGACGATAGGGAGGGAGGTTGAGTCCCACTGGGCGTGGCTGGAACAAATTGCGTACCACGTGAAGGTGCATGGTTGGCAAACAGACACTATTGCAGGACGGATCGCCCTGGCCAAGGTGTCAGGCGGCAGAATCTTAGAGTTAGCCGCTAGAGAAGCTCAACAAATAATGGGAGGCGTTGCGTACCAAAGGAACGGTCCCGGAGGAGGAGGCATTATCGAGCAGATCACGCGAGACCTGAGGATGATGGTTGTGGGCGGAGGTTCTGAGGAAATCCTGGAGGATCTAGCATTTCGACAGGAGGCAAGAGCAGCGCAGAATAAGGCTCACCTCTGAGTTTGCTTATGTGAGCACTACTAGTCCTTGCACTGGCATACTTACTCATCTAGTCAAACTTTCTTCTAGGACTTGAATACTCTCATCCCTCGTCTGAAACAATGAGACAGACTTTTGACTGCCATCGGTCTCAATGTTCTGTCATGGTGCTACACCTGGCACGTCGCTTTCGTCAATGGTCGTAAGAGAAGCCATTCAACCCATAGTCAACGACTTGGGAAAAAAAGAATCAGTAACTTATTCCGCAAGTTCTGGTACCTTGATGATAGAAAGAGAGTTGAGCTCCCTCGACAAGAAGCACGACAGTATCTCATTCCTGCCCTTGAGCCCTAGGGTTCGGGAGAGTGACATACGAGACCAGGAACGTTCCTCTCATCCTGGATTTCTTGCACCTAGTGAGCGGGCCTCCGGGACTCACAAGCCATCAGTATTGGTTTCTGACCTCCATAGGACCTCGGCCGGGAGTCCTCCATGGGCAAAATTTTGAGTTTCGGTCCCAAATTACCACGGGAAAGTAGCCCAACCTAATGACTGAGACTCGAGCTGGAGTGGATACTTCATCAGTCTTGTCGCGGCTTTGTCCAACGCCGATATAAAACTCAATGGTATAGATGCCGAGTACGAGCAGACCTTCGAGGCCCTCAAGCAGCACGTAATTCCCCGGCTTCTCGAGCCCTTGCAAGCAAACCGTCGCACTCTTCAGCCTTGTCTTGCCCTGGGAGACTTGTGGCATGAAAACATTGGTCTCGACGGAAGGAGGGGCGAACCGGTAATTTTCGATACTTTCATGCTTCATGGTCACAACGAACACGAGATTGGGGCCTGGCGAAGTGTCTTCTTGAAATTTAATCAGAGTTACGGGAAGCAACACTCGCTACACTTCACCCACCTAATGAGCCTGTCGGTGGATGAGACGACAGTAACAGGCTGTACAGTATACCATACGATATAACGCGTTCGGCTGGCTGGATTGGGACTGCGGAGACAACGAGGCCTAGGTAAGGCCAGTGAAGACCATCATTTTCTGCGTTCTCCAAAATTCGAAGAGTTGTATCCTTATTATGTGATCCCTAGACAAATCAAACAAGTACTCAGGATTATGAAGGATACGCAGCATCTCATCAGCAATTATGGCCCACCAAGTGCAGGGTCGAACTAAAGACGTTTTGGCCCGCGATGCACGTCAATACGGCCGCCCAACAGGCCCATTCTCCGTCCATTTAGACCCCAGTACACTTTGGACTAGAGTTATATCATTGGAACAAGGTTCAACAGATCAAGTCAGTACAGCAGTATCATTTATATATGCCCTGCAGTCAAATTTCGTGAATGCGCTCGGCCCTCTTGCAGAATGGCAAGCAGAAACCATATCTTCGATGCACCACTACCAGGCTTAGGGCCGGGGCCAGCGACAGCTGGATCTGCATGGAACCAACGGACCAAACTGGGGTAAATATTGGGCCAGCGGCTCGGCTTTGATACAAATTAACTTGAGGGATACAAATTGCAGGGACATTAGGTACTCTTCGAAAGAAATAGTTACGTGCAGCCACCGAAAAGCTTAACACGATGCAGCGTTTGTGGGAGGAAAAGACGAGGCCCACAACCTGAACTTCCGCGAGCAATTGAACACAAGGACAGAATAGGCGGCGCAGATGTTCCGCCGCAAACAACACAAGAAGCTCACAGCGTGTGCAACAAGAGTTCCCGACAAAGTATATTGCTTTTGTGCGCATGGGTAGGCTTTTCTCGCCGTGCAAAGCCTTCACATACTTTCCCGCCCTCGACTACACCAGCATGGAACTTGGCGTCTCTCTCCAGCTCAAGGATCTCACCATTACCATCTTTCTAACGGTCCGGTGCATAGCACAAATGATGCTTGAAAGCCTCGCCGACCAGATCGGGCGGCTGCCGTTCTACTTGCTGGAGCTAGTTGTGCACTTTGCTGTGCTTGTGGGACTGGCGTTGCAGCGGTCTTACTCTGCTTTGCTGGTGCGGCGGATGGTTCAAGGTTCTGAATGCTCTGGTTTGATGTCTTCTGAGCCAAAACCTGAGTACACACTGTCATGGCGCAGTTGAAGAAATTGCCAGAACCGTCACTATGAACCTTGACATTAGCATCATGGTCGGAGCTGACCTCCTCCCACCTCACGACCGAGACTGTTTTGTGGGCGCCATGCTCTTCGGGTGAGCCCAAACCCTCCAACCCGCAATACAAAGACACTCCTCCTGTCCTTAACAAATTGCATCGTTGCAACTCGCAATACCAAACAGCGGCCCAAGCTTTGGGCCCGTACTAGGCGGCGTCCTCGTCGAGCTCGCTGGCTAGGCTTGGATCTTCCGGATGCTCGCCATCACGGATAGTGCCTGCCTTGGACCCTTCATCCTTCTCTTCCCTAAGACGTGCCGCAAAATCTCAGGCATTGATAGCCACGTCGCTGGCGGACTACTGAGCGAGCCTCTCGCATGCGTGCCGAGCCCTCCGAAGAACGAGTATCGCCTGAGCACTCTTGAAGGGGGTCTCTCGCACAAGCTGCAGAGGATTTCAGCCACATGAGAATGCCTATGCATCGTGACACGCCAGCATGGTGCGCTGTGCCTGGCGTCCAACGCCCCATTTTACCTGACACACAGCTGCGTTCAGGCTTCGTTCGCGAAGTTGGTAATGCAGCACTATGGCCTCAATGCGCTACAAGCAGAACTTTCTTACCTGCCGTACGGCGTCGGCAATATTCTTGCCTCATTCATCGTGGGTATGCACGTGCATGGCCCCAGATACCAAGTACAGTGATGAGATTCGAACCGCCACCTTCTGACGCAATAGACATCGGGGCGAGGCAAGATCTTCGAACTCGATTATCGCATCACAGCGCGGAAGGAGGGCCGCATCATCAATGAAGTCTCGGGCGACGCACTCAAGTTGGCCCCGGTAGAGAGCTCGAATCCGAAGCAGTACTTCATGGCTTGCGGCATATGTGCTTCCGTCGGGTTTGGCCAGGCGATCGAGACATGAGCTCACCTGAGCGTAACCCTGATTTTGACTTTCATCCTCGGCGTCTCGTGCACATGATTCTTTGACATGAGCGCAGTCCCTACCTGCCACGATTAAAACATGCTGACCATGAGGCCCACATATCTAAGAATTTCCTATCGCTCGACGTCAACCTCCAACCCACCGGAACAGGGCTCGCAAGCGTGGCCGCGAGCGTAGGGGGTGCCTTGCCGTGGCCGTGGGCGTCATCTGTCTGCAGCAACTCTTCGACAGCGTCGGCTTGAGATGGACGCTGTTCTGCGAGCTCGCTATGCCCATGTTGCTCCTGTTGCGGGGTTTGGAGCCTAGGTGGCGAGGCTGCGCATGGAAGTAGAAGGTGTGTCCACAGTGACGGGCACCGGGAGTAGTCTGTGAGGACGGCTTACATAACACAGATATGATGCTGGGAACGACTTCTGTTGTTTGTGACACGCCAATGAAAGCAATGAGAGCACCGGCTACGATGAAACCGATGGCGCAAACACGGAGCAGAAGCTAAGAGATAGTGAGTCTGCGTGTCCTACACGACCACGGAGAAAGATAAGTTAAGATTTGAAGATGACAAGTGTCCTCTGCGTTGTCCTCGTGTGAATTGGTCCGTATCGATAATCAAACGAGAATGGCAAGTGAACACGACGATATACTTTGCACGGTCAAGTATCAGTGTCAAGACAAAATGATGCCGGGAACTGGCGAGGCTGAGTCTTGGGGCCGCTTGCCTCATTCAGCCAGCACAGGGCTCGGTGCAGCTGCCGATTGGGTAGCTGCAGCCCTGCAGGGCCCATCTTGATTCGATCGGCGTTAAGCGCATTCTATAGTGGTGCTGTGGTAGTTACAGGTGGGTCATCCTGACCTTCCAAGGTTGTAAGCCGCTAAGGAATCTTCCAGGCATCGCAGCCGGCCGAGCGCCCGTTGCTCGTGCAAAGAACACGTTGGAAGTTTTGGTGTTTCGCCTCGCACTTAGCAACATATTTTTTCTCTTTTCCCACCTCTATTTGGGCAGATGGTCGCATAACCAATTTCTTCTTTCCGCACTCGACGTCCTCGTTCCTTCTTTCGGTCTTGTGAAGCTGTTTGACTTCCTAAGTGGTTTCCAGCACACGGACCATTCGCTAGTCCTAGCGGTCCCTGGTTCCTGGTTCCCAGCTGGTGACCGTACCTGGATATCGACTTGTCGAGTTCCACTGCGCAGACATCTTTACTTTCTTGACACCCACTTTCTGTAGAGAGCTGACCAAAGCTCCTACTTGACAATATGGACACTGCCTTTGCGAAACCGACAGACCAGGTCCTGTCGACCTTGGGCGTGAAAGCCTCTACTGGTCTGACCGACGCCCAAGTCACCGAGCTGCGCAACAAGCATGGCAAGAACGGTGAGCTGAGCTTCCTCTTCCCGCTGGCGCATCGCCTATATACTGACATTTCATGGTCCAGCTATTCCCGAAGAGCCCCCTACTCCTATCTGGGAGCTTATCCTCGAGCAATTCAAAGACCAACTTGTCCTGATCCTCCTTGGCTCCGCTGCTGTCTCTTTCGTCCTCGCCCTGTTCGAGGAGGAGGGTGGCTGGAGCGCATTCGTTGACCCCGCCGTGGTAGGTGCAGTTGTCTTGCGCAAGCATCTTGATACCTTGAATTCAAAGCTGATCTTGTCCAACACCAGATTCTGACCATTCTGATCCTCAACGCTGTTGTCGGCGTCTCCCAAGAGAGTAGCGCCGAGAGCGCCATCGCTGCCCTTCAAGAATACTCCGCCAACGAGGCCAATGTGGTCCGGAACGATGGACATGTCTCAAGGATCAAGGCTGAATATCTGGTACCTGGTGATATCATCTCTGTGTCTGTGGGTGACCGCATCCCCGCCGACTGTCGCCTGGTTGCCGTCGAAAGCAACAGCTTCGCTGTGGACCAGGCCATTCTGACAGGCGAGAGCGAGAGCGTCGGCAAGGACCCCAACGCCGTGGTCAAGGACGAGAAGTGCGTGCTTCAGGACCAGGTCAACATGCTCTTCTCTGGTACCACTGTTGTCACTGGAAGGGCTAAGGCTGTCGTCGTTCTGACCGGCGCCGACACAGCTATTGGTGACATCCACGAGAGCATCACGGCCCAGATTTCAGAGCCCACGCCGCTCAAGCAAAAGCTGAACGATTTCGGTGACAGTCTCGCCAAGGTCATCACGGTTATCTGTATTGCGGTCTGGCTCATCAACATCCCCAATTTCAATGATCCTAGCCACGGCACCTGGGCCAAGGGCGCCATCTACTACCTCAAGATCGCCGTCTCCCTTGGCGTGGCTGCCATCCCCGAGGGTCTGGCCGTTGTTATCACGACGTGCTTAGCACTGGGAACGCGGAAGATGGCTGCGAAGAACGCCGTTGTTCGCAGTCTGCCCTCGGTTGAAACTCTGGGTAGCTGCAGCGTGATCTGCTCCGACAAGACTGGAACTCTGACCACTAACCAAATGAGCGTCAACAAGATTGTCTATCTCAACGAAAGTGGTTCCGATCTCGAGGAAATTGATGTTCAGGGTTCTACCTTTGAGCCTAAGGGTGATGTTCTGTTCAAGGGCCAGGTTGTTTCCGACCTGCCTCAAAAATCTTCCACCGTCCGCCAGATCACTGAGGTCGCGGCGCTCTGCAACGATTCCATGTTGGCGTACGACTCCAAGATCGGCTACACCAACGTTGGCGAGCCCACGGAAGGCGCACTCCGGACCCTGACCGAGAAGATTGGCCCTTGTGCGCCTAGCTCCGCCGTTGGAGAGGACCGTTGCCACTACGCCAGCGCCTGGTACGAGAAGCAGTATAACCGCCTCGCCACATATGAGTTCTCTCGCGACCGCAAGAGCATGTCCGTTTTGGTTCAGAACGGTGGCAAGCAGAAGCTCCTCGTCAAGGGCGCTCCTGAGTCGATCATCGAGCGTTGCACCAGTGTCCTGCTTGGCGCAAACGGCAAGAAGGTCCAGATGGATGGGAAATTGTCGGAACTCATCATGCGTGAGGTTACGGACTACGGCAACCAAGGTCTGCGCGTTATTGCGCTCGCAAGTGTGGATAATGTTCAGGAAAATCAGCTGCTGAAATTGGCCAAGTCGACCGATGACTACGCCAAAATTGAACAGAACCTGACGCTCATCGGCCTGGTCGGTATGCTGGACCCCCCTCGACCCGAAGTTCCTACCGCTATCGCCAAGTGCAAGGAGGCTGGCATTCGGGTCATTGTCATCACTGGAGACAACCGCAATACCGCCGAGACTATCTGCCGACAAATCGGTGTCTTCGGGCAGTCTGAGGATCTCAAGGGAAAGAGCTTTACCGGTCGCGAATTTGATAACTTGAGCCCCTCTGAACAGCTCGAAGCTGCCAAGACGGCATCTCTCTTCTCTCGTGTCGAGCCTACGCACAAGGTCAAGCTTGTTGAGCTTCTCCAGTCTCTTGGTGAGGTCGTCGCAATGACTGGTGACGGTGTGAACGACGCTCCTGCCCTGAAGAAGGCCGATATCGGTGTTGCCATGGGTTCCGGTACTGATGTCTCCAAGCTGGCCGCTGATATGGTTCTCGTCGACAATAACTTTGCCACTATCGAGGTTGCCATCGAAGAGGGCCGCTCCATCTATAACAACACCCAGCAATTCATCCGGTACCTCATCTCGTCCAACATCGGCGAGGTTGTCTCGATCTTCTTGACTGCCGCACTCGGCATGCCCGAGGCTCTCATTCCGGTTCAGCTTCTCTGGGTCAACCTAGTCACCGATGGTCTGCCCGCGACAGCTCTGTCATTCAATCCGCCCGACCACGATGTCATGCGTCGCCAACCTCGCAAGCGCGACGAGAAACTCATTGGAGGTTGGTTGTTCTTTCGCTACCTGGTCATCGGCACTTACGTCGGCCTCGCAACTGTCGCTGGTTACGCCTGGTGGTTCATGTACTACTCCGCCGGCCCTCAGATCACCTTCTCCCAGTTGTGCCATTTCCACCGCTGCTCCACCCAATTCCCCGAAATTGGCTGCCAGATGTTCTCAAATGACTTGGCCAAGTCCGCATCCACCGTCTCGCTGTCCATCCTGGTTGTCATTGAGATGCTCAATGCCATGAACGCGCTCTCGTCCAGCGAGTCCCTGTTGACGCTGCCTCTGTGGGACAACATGATGCTAGTGTACGCTATTGCTCTGTCGATGGCATTGCACTTCGCCCTGCTGTATACGCCCTTCCTGCAATCGCTATTTTCTATTCTGCCTCTCAACGTGGCTGAGTGGAAAGCGGTGTTCTTCATCAGCGCACCGGTCATGTAAGTCAATTTCTCCACAACCCCCTCAACCTCATTTATGCATGCAAAGATGCTAACATGTTGTCAGTATCATCGATGAGGGCTTGAAGGCCATTGAGAGATCATTCTTCATGCAGAACACCACGGATGTCTCTGTTCAGAAGGTCAAGAAGCAGCAATAGACTACGCGAGAAAGAACAGTTTCATATGACATCATATACCAAGGCATAGATCTATAGGCGAGCAGGTACAGTCTGCGAAACTTGTACATTACTTTAGAGCTCAGAGACAGAGAGACAAACACCTGCCTTGCCATTATCGCTTGTGGCAGCATGGCCTACGAATAAAACTCATACTTGAAATCATGATCACTGGCCAAGGGTCACGCGCGTGGAAAATGCTGTAGTTGCCCGCATATTTCCCAGGTCGTTCATTAACCTGCATCTGCAATTGGTCTAGTCGGACTTGATGAAAGTATTAACCTGAAGTCATGGTGAATGAATTTGATTGTGGCTTACGTGGTCATATCAAGCCAGTAGTTGACGTCGTGATGTGTCTAGTCGTGCAATGCAGAAAAAAACGTCGTAAGTGCTCGACCTTTCTCTTTCCCTTTCCCATCGAAGCAGCATTGTCTCTCTCGATTCCTTTCTATGCGAGCCTCCCTATTCCTCCTGTCGCTATCTCTCCCTCCCAGCAAGCTCCTCCGCGTCCGCTTAGTCTTGGCGGCCCTTGAGCAACCGCTTTGTCACCTTATCCTTCTCGATGATGTAGACGTGCGCGCCCCAGCCGGACAGGGCATCTCGATCAACGGCGTTGAGCAGGGCTTGGGAGATGGTCTCGAAGAGCTCGTCGGGGCTCTGTGTATCGCGACTCTGGTCAGCAAAACAAGCACTGATGCATTTCCACAATGCTTCAAGCTCCTCATTGAGGAACATACCAGATCCGGCTCCCACAAGCTCTCACACATGCCAAATAGCTGCTCCGTTGCCGTGCCGCTGACAATAAAGTCCTTGGCAAAGTCGATGCACCCAATACTGTCGAAGCCGCAGATGAACGGCTTGCCCGTCTTGGGCTCCAGCCCGGCGACCACAGGACTGACGAAGTAAGGACCGAACCGCTTCTCGTACAGCGTCGACGAGACGAGGTTCGCGAACGTCGTGGGTGCGATCTCGCGCTCCTCGCGCAGCCGGTACATGTTGACCTTGTAGCGGAAAAGGTCCGACACGGTCGAGACGTCGGTCGCCAGGCCTGTGAGGCCGAGGTGCACTGTGTCGCCGTACGAGAAGATCTTGGGGAAGTTGTTGGAGACGGTGAGCGCTTGCAGGCCGAGGCGCAGGTCGCAGGCGATGGCGACGCAGTCTTTGCCGACCATGGCTACGGCGGCGCCGCCGTCTGGGTGTGGATGGTCAGTTATTTCGAGGTGGACGAGGGATAGTGAGGAGGGCGCGTACTTATTGAGAAGGGAGAGGACTGTTCGCACGGTGGTTAGCTATATGGTGCTCGTTTCCGCGGTGCTGTTGGGGCGTTGGACTTACCATTGTGACGGTGCTGCCTTGGGAATGGACGAGTCTGGGTTTCTGGAGGACGTGTGGAAGTTCGCAACGTCTTGAATGTGTTGCGAAAGCTTGCGAAGAGATTCGGTGGGGACTTTCGTTTCGTTGTTGGTTTTTGGAGGTTCAGAGCTGATGTTCAATGCCAGGCGAGGCTCAAGCTCACAAGGCAGGAGCTGCCCGCGCGTTGCAGTTGGTAGGGATCAATTGACTGAGGAACCAGGGCCCCTGTACTTCCGCCGAAGTGGTAAGAGGCAACCTTGGAATCGGGGCGGTACAGTGACCTCACAGCCTCACATGTGCTCTCACCTAAGGCTGCTACATGGATTCGTAACTCGTAGTTCAACAAAGGAATAGCTGACCAACCGACACTCATTTTCTTGCCCTTAGGAAGCCTATGTTGCTTCTCCACTGCACTGTTGTCTCCCACTTACGCGAGCATTCGATTTCTTTACTACGAGACGAGAAGCAGGGTCCAGAACTCCTCAACTTCCGCAGGTTCTACCCCGTGATTTCGTGGCGAGGAGCATCGACAGCAGCTCAAATAGCTCTACGTGTCGAGCTTTTAGATTGACAGACACGAAAACATACGGTACTCACGAAACGAGGGAACAGCTCACCACCAGCACAATGTCTACATCATCACTCATAGTTATTGCGCCCACGGCCAAAAGGGCGGTAATCAAGGTCACTCCGAGCACTCCCATGTTCAAGGTTCTGGAAGAGGCGTGTGGCAAGCTCTCGTTGAATTCTCAGCAATACACCCTGAAGTAATCTCACCAACGTCCTCGCACCCGTTCCGAGTAATAACGCTAAATTGTGAACCTATAGACACGCAAAGCACGGCCTCATTCACCTGAATGAACAGTTCCAATTCTACTCAGGGAAGCTCGTTGCGGGCGCCAAGCTCGAGCTCGTCGTAAAGTCCAAGACCACTTCCGTTGTCAACATCGCCCTTCGCCTCCCAGCATCCGAGGCACAGAACATACCGGGCGGCCGCCTCACAGACAAGTTCCGGAGCGACACAACGCTATGGAAAATGCTGCGATACTTCGAGGCCAAGGGCGGGCCCTCGGGCAAAACGCTGAACTTCACCGATCGCGGCGTACCCCAGACCAGCAACGGAACACAGGCGGGCAGTGGCCAGCTGTACTATGAGATGCCGGTGCTAAGAATAATGAATCGGGAGGTATCGACACTGGCGGAATTTCAGAAGACGTTGTCGCAAGTGGGCCTGGACGCAGGGAGTCAGATGATACAGTTGTCATTTAGGTCCACGGAGCAGACGCTGGGTGATGCTATGAACGAGATAACCCAGTTCTTTCAGGAGGAGGACGCCGTGGCGAAAACAACTCAACTAGTTGCTGCAGAGGAGAGCTCGACGACCACGGTCCCAGAGCCGACAGTGTCCATGAACAAGATGGAGACGGAGACGTCTCAGCCACAAAACCTAGAAGGAAACCCAGCGCAGGAGGCGACGACGACAGACGCAGAGCTTACAAAGCTGTCAGAGGGAGCAGGAGACGCCATGGATGTGGACGAACCCGCAGCACCTCACGATGTGCTCAGACCCGTTGGCATTTTCTCCGCCCCTACGAACGACTCGCCTGCTGCAGCTTCCATCGAAATGCCCGAGCACTACTTCACACCCACCATCGCACATGCACAAGCACATCAGCAAAGTCTTTTGCAAAGCGCGGTCAACAAGCGCCTAAAGTCAGACGCAGAGATCGAGGCGGAAGCGCGAGCTGAAGAGGACAAGATCGCAGCGGTCAAAGTGATCACCGTCAAAGTGCGCTTCCCAGACCAGACGTCAGCAGAATGGAAGTTCGGACCCGATGACACCGGTGCGACGCTGTACATGGCTGTACGAAGCGTGATGGCCAACGACGCCGCGCCCTTCAAGCTGGTACTGCCTGGCCCCCAAACCGCCTCGAGTCACATCAAGGACGAGGGGGGCGTCAAGCACAAACTCATAAGGGGGTACCGCTTGTCGGGGCGTGTGCTTCTCAATCTTCTTTGGGAGGACAGGGTCACTCAGGATGTCAAAAAGACGGCGTTCTTGAAGGCTGAGTTTGCTAGCCAGGCGACGAAGGTTGAGGTGCCTGACATCCCTGTAGTGGATGATGCTGAGCACAGCCAGCCTCAGGCCGCACCGCCGAACCCTCAGACGTCAGGTGAGAGCAGTGGTTCGGGCAAGAAGGTGCCGAAGTGGTTGAAGGGACTGGGTGGCAAGAAATGAGACCAGGGTGTGTTGGATTGTGCTACTCGAGGTGTAAATTCTGATCGTAGCGAAGCATGTGTTGGGTGGTTCTAGCGCAATAAAAGTCACATCTCTGACGCTGCCGAACGGCCGCTATGAGAGCATTACGATACCAATGCGCCTCGCAGCCATGCAATTGCCAATAGCGTGCCGTCTTATGTGGAGTCACCCAAGGAGGGAGAGGCGGTAAGTACATGCAGAGCAAGCGAGGATGGACCTCGCTCGGCATGAGGAGGGAAGGGCGTTGCGACGTAGACAGCAATTCACAAAGCACGACGAATTCAGTCAACGCATCAGGTCCCCAGAAAGCGAGCACGATCTACACGGAGGCATCGATTGGCGTGCCAATTCGTGTCTGGTATTGTGCAGAGCTATGAGCGGCGGTCTCATGCCTCATTGCGTATCAGCAGCATAGAGTATATCCCTGTACCATTTTCAATGACCGGCCAGGAGTATGGCATTCCCGAATCAGTATTATTGAAGAACGCCAGTCCTTGGTCCCATGAAGACCCATGCACTTGCTTTTGTTGTCCCAGACACAGGTTTGCAGATACTATTCGATTTCGACTCGATGGTTGAGAACGTTTAGTGACCGGCACGACGGGACTCGGCGATAACGCCTTGCAGCTCATCAACCTTCTTCTTGGCGCGGCCGAAGGTACCGAGCTGGGGATGATGTCAGTACACTGTCCAATGGCAAATGCTCTTGTGAGTTGGTGGGGATGCCGTACTCTCTTCTTCGCAAGCTTGCGAGCGCGCTTATCCTTAGAGTTGCGGAGCAACTCGATCACACGCTTCTCATAGGGAGCGAGACTGTTTGCGATTCACATTGATTAGCGTCAATTTGGATTAGACGAGGGGTGATGTGTAGATGGCCAGCCTCAATTGAGGTTGGCCACCACTAGCAAACGGAAGGCCAGGAAGGATATTGGAAAACTCACCCAGCGACCTCCTTGACGATGTCCCGGACGAACGCAGTGCGCTTGCTCAAGTGGCCCTTGGTGCGCGAAACACGGGGCTTGGACACGCGAGGGGTAGTCTTCTATAGTGGTGCAAAAAACACAAACCAGTCAGCCGCGGTGTCCATCGTCTGCGATGGGATTGCAGAGATCCTCCAAGAGGTGAGACGGGGCCTTCTTTCAACGTACGTGGCCCTTGTTGGTGCCGACAATCAGGCCCGTACGGGTGGGAGCTTCCTTAGCCATTTTGTCGATGGACATTCGTTGATGGAAGGAAGAGTCGTTGAGTTGAAGGGTTTCGGCAGTAGGATTGAGAAAATCGAGCAATGGTGGATTATCTCTGGGAACGCTTACTTCTTTAGGATTAGCCCGCCGGAGAGCGGAAGATGGGTTTCGCCGACTTGACCGGATACCGGCCTTGAATTACGCTCGCATCACTTGCAGCTGACATTGGTGACTTCCAAGGTCACACGCCGCAGAGTTTGCTGCAGCAGACCAAAGTCCGCGTCTGGCAGTATGGCATCGAGGATATCTGGTCGAGTTTCCAACCGTCGACGACGACTGTCTTGAGGCAGTTCACCACTTGAAGCCTCACTGGCCTGGTCCTCGCTTCGCACTCACGCAACCAGTTGAAGAGCACCGTCAAGAAAACATTTTTTTGGGGGCGCTATTCGCGTGCGTTTGCATGCAGCCGGTGTGGTGCACTATCGTGATAGTACCCGAAGACTTTGCGTTGGAATTCTGCAGACAGAGGAAAGGAAAGCTCGCGCCAGGGCCAAGCTAGGAAACTGATCAGCGTGCCATCCTCGGCCGGTGAGCAACGCCTCGGCTTGGTGAGACTCAAAGCAAAGCACTGCGAGACCAGAACGACCGTAGAAACCATACAGCGCTTCCTACTGGGAAAAACATTTCTCTGGTGACCACCTCTGGGTTAATGACTGGGTTGATCACCTCTGGGACGAGCCCCCTTGGGACACTGGCACGGCTTAGGTAGCTGTTTTTGTATGGAGTCCAGATGTCGTCGGCCTGATTTCACCTAGATTCTCAAATTCGCGACGACGGCTGATTCATTCTTCAACGTCTACCGGATGTTTCAGCGACGATCAGTCACTAGCAGGCACGGGATATGACGCGCCCTGCCCGACTTTTGACATTCAGATCGACGCCCAGCCGAGAAAGCAGGCCTGCGATGCGGGTCTTGTGCCTGCCCCTACAATTGTGAATCTTTGGGAGAGGAATGTCTAATTATTGACCGACATCTTCATCTCTATCACTATCATCAAGCGCATACGAGGGTGTCACGGCGTCTCGGATAGCCACATCGAAAAGCATGATTTTTCTTCCCATACTGGATGGACGCACCTGCAAGGTTTATCTACTTCCACACTATCTTAGAGGCACATATACGTGTGGAAAGATATTAGTACCATTGTAGGGAGTGCGCTCGGAGTCCTCCGGTACCTTCCACCACTCGCATACATGCCAAAAAGACCTTTTCACTGCTATCGCTATTAACTACATCTTGTCATCTCGTGTGATCCTTACGTCCGTGCGCTCCCGGTTTGCGTGGATGTTCGCCGGACTGCGGAACCAGAAACCAAACAATCCGCGATTGTTTATTAATTATTCAACCTGTGTGAGCTTTACGGGTGCTATTTCTCTTGAAAACATCGCTTCCAAACCGCTATGCATGTTGGGCTGTGCCGAAACGAACACCAGTCCCGCGGACCTGGAGGCCTTAGGTTCTCAGTCGCCTTGCACGTGAGTTGTTTCACAACATTGCCCAAATGAGGTTTGGATGTCCACAACCGGATTGCTGATCATGCGGCCCATGGCAGCAAGCCGCGCTCAGGGATTCAGCAGTCAGGAACACACAAGAGAGCCACTTTTTTCTCTGCGGCACCGCCAAAGACATGCATAAACCCAGCCACGAATGGGATGGCAGATCTGCATTACCGGTGGGAATGGATGGATGATCTGCAAGGCGTTGGATGGGACCACCCCGTCTAAGTCCTAAAATGGCTCCAGGGGTAGCATCCAATGTCATCACGGAGGGGCCTCAAGGAGGTAAAAGCTTATACATCGGCTGCCTGCTTCTTTCCTTCGCTGATTTTGTTTATCCAAACTACATTTTCGGCCTTGCTTCCGACTTCCGGCTTTGTCTGTTGCGTTGTCCAAGAGATATAGCTGCCGTCTTCCCGCGAAACTCGACCACATTGCTCATCCACTCCTCACATATCACCACACTCAGCACAATGAAGGCCTCCTCGGTAGTAGCTTTCGCCGCCCCCGTAGTGGCCGCCATGACAACTCGCGCAGCCGATGTCACCGCAGAATGCTATCCTAGCGATTATGCCCTTGCAGACTTCGCTGGCTACGGCGAGGCCACCAACGGCAGCTCTCGCACCATCTCCGAGGTGTCGTTCAGCTACGTCGACTCCGATACTGGCGTAGAGGGAACTTGCGAATTCAACTCCACCTCCACCAACCTCACCCCGGGCGGTCAATACGCCACCTACCAGTGCGACAGTCCTTTGCTCGAGTTCTCATGGGGCAAGTTGTATGAGAGTGAGAATTACCTGTTGAGCGTGACCGAGACGGTTTGCAAGTAAGTCTAAGAAGGTGGGAGTAATAGACACTTGAGCGGATTTCTAACTACTCACAGCTCTACCGGCACAACCACAGGATCTTTCGTCCCGAGCTTGTCGTGCAAGACCTGCGCCGATGGCACTGGGTTGGAGTGCTCACTGTCGGCGAATTCAAGCACGCAGTCAGTCAAATTCTCATCGTGGAACCCTATTGCCGACTAGATCCATGATGGGACCCGATGAAGCGCAAGGGATGGTAATTAAGAGGACTGGTCACATGCTGTAGACTTTCCGACCCTGGTTAGTTATAGATAGATACATCTGGTGTTGTTGGAAATACTGAATGATACCCTTGGTTGCCAGCAGGCTTGGAGTAATAGTAACAGCCTCCTAATACAGCCATGCAAATTATTGAGATGCCTGTTGCATCATCGTTTTCCCTCTCTCTTTGCAATAGTGCGCTACCTTTTCACATCCGTCGTCGGCGGGTTTCTGTCTGACGATATCCCGATCTCACGTTGTTGTGTTGTTATACCGTGGCTTTGGCATCAAAAGATCCAACACTCTTTCACGGGATGTCTTTGGTTAAGGCATTTGCTGCAGGACGATCGCCTGCAAGATCACAAGATGGGGGAAAACGAGTGGTGTCTGAGTCCGAGGATATTTCCAGGTTGATCCTATAGTCTGGGCCCTGCTGTGTACTTAGTACTAAGTAGAAGTACATTTCCTCAAACGGTTCTGAAGTTTTGACCGTTGAAGTGGACCTTTTCCCCCGGATGAGGTACCCCTGGCGCCGGCGGCGTTACCCCGTATTCTGATCGACGTCACTGCAAACTTCCTTTGCCGACCACAGACAGCCCTTGTGACCTGCAAGAGCATTCGCACTGCTCTGCAACGACGAACATGACTCTATTTATCCAATTAGCTTTTCAGCAATGCCGCGAAACTCGTTAGCCCGCGATTGCATCAACTCGAGGTCCCAATTGCCAAGTCAAACTGCAAAGCTTCACTAGTATTCCTCAGCATGCCTTCGTCCTTTGTCTGACCAAGTAAACGACTCTGGTAACACACTCGACAACGACCTAGAAATTCATTTTCTCGATACTAAAAAACGACTACCTGTACGATGCGTCGACTAACACTGGCATTTGCCCTCAACCTAGTAGCCACAGTTCCAGCGCTCCTCTCAGAACCCGAAATCAACCTCCAACGCCCCCTCTCCTCCCCCAATCTCTCGCCAACTGCCATCTCGCCCTCTCTCTTCACCGACCTCGAGCGCCTCGCCCGTCTCGTCGACATCACCTACTGCGTCGGCACCTCCGGCATCTACCAACCCTTCACCTGCGCCTCGCGCTGCAAAGAATTCCCCAATCTCCGACTCGCCTCGACCTGGAATACGGGCGTGCTCCTTAGCGACAGCTGCGGCTACATCGCCGTCGACGACGGCCACGCCGCCGAAGATGGCGTCGCCGAGCCGCCAGCGATCATCGTCGCCTTCCGCGGCACCTACAGCCTTGCCAACACCGTCGTCGACCTTAGCACCGTGCCGCAGGAGTACGTGCCGTATCCGGACCCGGGCGAGGGCGGCGGCGGGAGGAAGAACCAGACGGGGTACACGTGCGCGAACTGCACCGTCCACATGGGGTTCCTGGAGAGCTGGAAGCAAGCGCGCAAGCTCGTCCTACCCGTGCTGCAGAGCGCGCGCGCCGCGCACCCGGACTACCCTGTGCATGTGGTGGGCCACTCACTCGGCGGCGCGGTGGCGTGTCTTGCGGCGTTGGAGATGCGCCTTGCGCTGGGCTGGGAGGATGTCATGGTCACGACGTTTGGCGAGCCGCAGGCGGGCAATTCCGGGTTCGTCGAGTTCGTGGACGAGGTGTTTGAGCTAGCGGAGCAGGGTGCGGTTGACAACCTGGTGGGCGGGGAGAAGCAGCAGCGGCAGTATCGCCGGGTCACGCACGCAGGCGATCCGGTGCCGCTGCTGCCGTTGAGTGAGTGGGGGTATCGGGCGCATGGCGGCGAGGTGTTCATCACGAAGGCGTCGCTGTCGCCGGGGCTGGAGGATTTGCGGATGTGCGAAGGTGATGAAGATCCGTCGTGCGTTGCGGGGAGTGGCGAGGGCTTGCTGGGTGTTCCCACAAGGTTTGCGCTGTGGCAACTGTTATTTGCGCATCGCGATTATTTTTGGCGTTTGGGCTTGTGTGTGCCTGGAGGGGATCCTTCGGATTGGGGGCGGCCACCTTATAATGTGGGGCATCCGGATGAGCTGTAAGACTTTGTGTGTGAACTCTGATGTGTTTCGAGCGAGCCAGCACGGTACTAATTTGATGTGGACTGGGTTTTGTTTGAGCATGGTGTAGGGTGGGCAGCGGTCTGCCTTTGGCGTTCTCGGCGATAGCAACATGGTCAACATGGAAGTATCACGGTCACGGATACAATTTAGCACCGATGATGATGGCATAGTCTTAGTAATAAATATTATCTTGCGCAAAATGCATACCTTTGAAATTTACTATCCGCTGCGCCTCATACCTACCTACCTTCAATTTCATGAGGATCATGAATAGCCTTGACATATTGATCATCATCTGTGCGATCGTGTCAGATACACAACCGACCCATACCCCACATTATTCTGCTGAAGATATTCCAGAGAAGTGCGTCCTTGTAGACATCATGATGCTGGGACGCGCACGGGTACAGAAAGAGTGCTTACACGAGTGCTCAAAAGGAAAATTCTTAGGCCAGGACAGCATCACATAGACGGCCAAGCCGTGTGGGCCTATCCCCCCCGATCTCTCTTTACCGAGGGTGAAGGGTTGGAACAGCCTTGGAAATCAACCCGTACACGTTTCTCACACGTGTAAGGTCTTGGGTCGCTCGGTATGAGGTTGACCACGTCGCTATCGCAGCGGAAGCTCACGTGTCTGTCCACGTCGATATTGGGCACTTGCTACCAGAGTCACCCGCGTGAAACTACGTTGCTAAGAGGCCGCCAGTGGCCAAGCGCGGGCCCGACTCAACTGGTGTGCTTCAATATCGTCAAGTGATGTTCAGGCGCCGAGATGTTATTCAAAACTGAGGGTTTGGGTACGGACACTTAGCCAAAGTTGAGGCTGACGATCGGCACGCGCCTGGTGTGCTTCAGGGAAGACCCCAGGTCGGGCGTATTAGTCCCTGGCATGTCGCGGCTCAGCCCGGGACTTGCGACATAAAAAAGAAACATGAAAAGGATGGTGGGCGAGGGAAGGCATAGACGTTGGGCTGGAAGGCTCTAGATTAAGGGCGGGGGATCTGGAAAGGCTATGCGAACATGCGCATTGGCCAGTATACTCCGAATGCCGACTCCGAGCTCCGAGCTGCCAACATGCGAGTAGATAGTACACAGTTCTGAACGGCTACGTGTGAATGCGTGGCTTGAGGCTTCTGGTGTCTGGCGGACCTACTCAGAATTCGACATGAGCCATTGGTGAGAGAAACTTAGAAATGCCTGAAAGCTAGGTAAGCTATGCTTTATTGCCACTGCCACTAGGAGCCTGGGAGTCTGTTCATGACTCTGATGAGTTCGTGAACTTTGTGTCTGGAGTCTAAAGTCTAGACCGGCAGCCGTGTGAGGCTATTTGAATAGGCAAAAGAGGACAATGTACTGGCAATGTATTGGCAATGTATTGCGGCAGTATTTTAGGGGTCTAAAGAGTGTTGAGCGAAGAAGCAATGGGCCTTGCAGTGATGGTGACGAGATGATAGCAAATTAGAGGTGATTTCCAGATAGGGGTGTTGCTTAAGGGGTCCACGGGTGCTGGGGAACTCCGACTGCCCAGGTGGGTTGAGGTTGAGCCGAAGAAAGCTTGACGAGGAGTGCACCCACACTACACTGCACAGGTGGCAGGTGGCCCATACTAAGTATGCACGGAGCATCATAGGAAATGTCGGTGTCGAGATAGCGTGGGTATGGACACGGACATGCAGCCAGGACACGAACAACAGTCCAGTGTCTTTGTTGCTGCAATGCTAAGATATCTGGCATATGAGAGATGAGTGCTTCTAGAACAGTGCCAGATATATGGGAAACTTACTTGGTGCATGATCAGCTGCTGTGAAACTGGAACAGAGTACTGTGAGTTGGTAGGTAGGTAAGTGGTCTAAATATCAGATGCCAATTCCATCTGGTTGAAATAGGTACTGTCCAGATCTGCCCAGGTGTTTGCCGGGTGATGGGTGCAGTTGCATTGGGGGGTTGCACCTGGGGAGCAGGGCAGCAGGGCAGAAGGGCAAGTCCATTCCCGCCCCACCGAGTTTTTCTGGTGCTGGGCCAGGCTCACAGGCTCACGGGCTTGCAGGCAGTGCTGATGTAAGGCAGCCAACAGAGCACTGACCAGGACCCACGTCGGCGGCTGCCCAGGTGGTGCTGCCCAGGTGGTGCTGGCGCTGGCTCTGGCTCCCTTTCACCACCTCCCACTTCCCACTCTTTCTGTCCTGTCTCGTCCACAACACAGCAACTTGACTTCAACCCAACTTGCGCCAATAATCACAAGTTCTGTTCCCGACGCGACTCTCCTCCTCCAAACGAGCATTTCTCTTTCCCACACCCAACGCATCAACTTCTATTCCCTCTCTCCCACTCGTCAATCCACCTGTGAGACATCTGAAAAAATGGCGACTGAGGTATGTTCAAAGCCAAGCCAAGCCTTCAACCGTGGCCTGCCCTGCCCCCCTTCCTATCTGGCCCCCCAAGACCCAACCTCATGTCTCGTGCTGCCGCCCACCCCCCTCCCATACCTCGCTATTGCCTTCCTCGATGACCTCCAAGCGTCCATTTGCACCATCATGGCCTTCTGTCCCGAGGAGTTCGTACCAGTCCATGCTAACGTCTGTCCGCAACTTCTAGCGTGAAAGGTTCGTTCGTTCTAACGCACTTCGATCGTGACCCCCTCCACCCCGCGACTCCCAAGACTAACCGCAATTCCCCCGCAATAGCAAGACTTTTCTCGCCCGCCTCTGCGAGCAGGCTGAGCGCTACGATGAGATGGTCTCATACATGAAGGAGGTTGCCAGACTCGGCGGTGAGCTCACTGTCGACGAGCGCAACTTGCTCAGCGTCGCCTACAAGAACGTCGTCGGTACCCGCCGTGCCTCGTGGCGCATCATCTCGTCCATCGAGCAGAAGGAGGAGTCCAAGGGCTCCGACAAGCACGTTGGCACCATCAAGGAGTACCGCAGCAAGATCGAGTTGGAGCTCGAGAAGGTTTGCCAGGATGTCCTCGACGTCCTCAGCGACGCCCTGATCCCCAACGCCGCTTCAGGCGAGTCCAAGGTGTTCTACCACAAGATGTATGTCTCCGCGCCCTTGTAAATCGCGTGTGCTGAACACGTGCCCGTTCTGCTATTGGTTTTTCTGACTTGAAATTCTCTTTACAGGAAGGGTGATTACCACCGCTACCTCGCCGAGTTCGCTTCTGGCGAGAAGCGCAAGGTTGCTGCCACTGCCGCCCACGACGCCTACAAGGTGAGAAAATCAACAAACCACCCCCGATGAGCCCGATCGCGCCTAATGCTAACTCATCACTCCAGTCCGCTACCGACGTCGCCCAGACCGAGCTGACCCCTACCCACCCTATTCGCCTTGGCTTGGCCCTCAACTTCTCCGTGTTCTACTACGAGATCCTTAACTCGCCCGACCGCGCCTGCCACCTGGCCAAGCAGGCATTCGACGACGCTATCGCTGAGCTCGACTCTCTGTCCGAGGAGTCGTACCGTGACAGCACGCTGATAATGCAGCTCCTCCGTGACAACCTCACGCTGTGGACTTCATCCGACAACGGTGAGGCTGAGGCCGCTCCCGCTGATGCCGCCAAGGACGACAAGCCCGCAGAGGAGAAGGCCGAGGAGCCCAAGCCCGCTGCTGCTCCCGCTGCCGAGGAGGAGGCCGCACCTGCCGCCACTGAGACCTAAGCGACCTTACTGTTCTTCAAGCGCCTGCAACATCCAAAAAAATCGAGAGAGTCTCGTTCGCTGTCCATACACAGTGGCCATGTCTCATGGACCGAGTGACGTCCGGAAGTGGGAGGACGGCTGGAGAAAGGGGCGATCTATGGCATTGGTCACATCGGGGTCTACTCTTTTAGGGAGTCGGTGAAGATGGATAGCGAGAATCCAGGGCTGTCTTCTGTTCTCTGATTTTGGTCCCGATCAAGGAGGAATTCCGGCGCATGGGAATCATGCCGCTTGGTCAATTATTATCGGCACTGGAGCCCGTCGTTTTTCCCCAGTGGGCGTTTATCGCTACAGCAGAGGCCCAAACACCGGAACATTTCATCATGCTTTTATGTTGATTTCCTTATTCCCCCATTGTTCTTGTGTCTTTTGCCTGTTTTATGCGGAGAGTGGTGATCTCGGAATTCCCCCCAGCTGTTTCCAGTCCATACCAAGAAAATTCAAAATCGTCATCAACCTATCGAACTGTACTGTTCTGAAGCGTGTTTTTGTAGCCAATCAACGCTTGAACATCTTCAAGCTGCCTGCTGATGCCAGCAAAATAGGAGACTCGTCTTGAGTAGTGGGGTCAGGTGCATCACCTCATATTGCTTGTTGGTAAGTTTGTACTCCTTATTTCCTGTCTCTATCTGCCATCACACCTCAGCCTACTCTATCCCAATTGTCTGCATCAGCAAACTGCCTTAATAACAGTATACTTAGCATAGCGTGACTGAACCTCGAGTTCTGTTACTTGAGCTGCATCCCAGGAGGCGATCATCGTGAGGTTGTCCTGGTTAAGTATAGAGCAATTACATTACAGTTCACTAAACGCCAAAATATCCACGCAAGCACGCATAGCCAAAAGATATTGTATTTGTTTCTCACCCATCAGGCCAATCGTACGTCTCTTCCTACCACAACCCCTCACAGCCCCCCCCCCTTTCACGCACCAAGCTCACATCCCACACAAAACGTCTGGTTGCCTATCACCCGCCACTTCACCCTCTTTCCCCAGCGCAGCCAACACCTTCTCCAACGGCGCATGGCATTGTGTCGCAGCATCCTTCTGCTCGCGCTGCACGCGCACAAAGAGCTCACCTCGGTGTTCTGCGCTCCGACCGCGATCATTTGCAGCACGCCCTTGGCCAGTGGGCCATCCACGCTGTGCGGCGACTGTTATTAAGAGCGCGTACGGCTGGTGCGTGCGGGATATATTGAGGGCGGCGATGGAAGCGAGCACGGACGAGCTGGTGGAGAGGGTGCCGTTGATGTCGGCGAAGAGGCGTGCACAGGTTGGGATGTGGGATGAGGGTGTTGGTGAGGAGGGTTTCGAGGTGGTGGTGGAAAGGCTCGATGTAGAGGAGGTCAAACATGGTGTGGGAGTAGGTCAGGAGATGGTGCTTGCTCGGTGCATCCTTGTTGTTGTTGACCTTGCTGAGAGTGATGATTTGGGCTTGGCTTGTGAGAAGCGGGTGGAAAGCAGCTGCGCGGTCGTCTTGCTGGAGGTTTGCGAGCTGTTCGGCTGTGTGAAAGACAAGCGGGGCAGCGATGATACGGGGAGGATCGCGATGGGGTGGATTGCGATACGATACGCAGTTTTGGTGTTTGGATTGCGCACGAGAACGGTGCGGGGCACTGGGTGGGTGGTGAGGGCTATTTCGAGGGCGGTGCGAATGCTGGATGGCGTGAAGAACGGGAGTGTGCGAGAGCTGGTGATGCTGAAGCACATCCGGTGGTAGCAGGTCTGGGGCTGTTGTGCAGTGATCAAGCGGTGATGGTCGGCTCTGATGGGCTCGATGGCCTCGACATCTCCGGGCTGAGGCCGGGCTCATTCAGGGCGTGTGAGGCTGCTGCTTGGAGTGCTGCAGAGACGGCCGATATAAGATCGTTCTGCACCTTCGATGCGAGATGAGTGGGGGAATTTGACCTTGAGCAGCTTGGGCTGATGGCGTCTTAACGGCCGTGTAGAGCTTAGAAGATGGACGTGCCACGCGTCTCGAGCAGCGCAGCTTGCTCCGCGAGCATGAGATCTTCCGGTAGGTCATGCAGGTACAGCTTCCTCCCAAGCCTGCGCTGCACCCGATCGGTGTACCACAGCATCGACACGCTATCCATCAAATCGTGAAGGTCTGTGTGCGGCGATTTCATGACTCACAAGACGTCGCCGACCAGCGTGGAGAGCGCTGCGATCAGCATCGAAGGCTCCACCGTCGAAGTCTCGTCTGTCTTCGGGTGACTGGAAACTGCGACTGTTACGTCCGACTCGGGAACGTCACTCAACGCGTCGACGTTGTCCCTAGACGACTCGTACAAAGACCGCGGCGGCCTCAGCAGAGTATCTAATCTAGAATTCGAGGAGGAACTCTGGGGCTCCGGGTTCGTTGTGCGGAGCACGGCGGCTTGGAACTCGTCGTTGTGGATCTTGCCGGATCTGGTCGTGGGAAAGCTGGTCAGGCTGAGGTTCTCTAGTGTGTACACTCCGTCCAAGCTGTACTTGGGGCTGAGGGCGCCGGTCGCCTGAAAGGTTTGTGCTTTGAGGGTTTGCGTTTGTGCCATGGACGTGTTGATGGTGGCTAGGGGGAATCCGCCGGCGATTTCGTCGGGAACGCCGACTATTTTTGCCGTCTGTGGAAGCGTGCTCGATCAAAAGATCGCATCGAAGCCAGAGAGAAGAGCTGTGTCTTGTCACTTTAGACGGAGGACTCACAACCACACCGTCGATGCTGGCCAACGCGTCCTCGACTTCAGCTGCGCAGCATTCTCACCCGTCTGGATGATAAGGTCCTTATACCTGTCCAAGATATGCAGTATCTCATCCTCGTCAATCTTGGCCTAGCCACCACCGATATGCCACCAATTAGCAGCGTCGCCACAGAAGCTCTCCGAGCCCAGCGCGACCAGGCCGGGAAACGACAGCTGCGCCAGCAGAGCTTTGAGCTTGATGAGCACGGCAGCCAGGAAGGTGCCCCTCTCTCGGCGACGAGAGCGCGTAGCGTTGCCGCGACGTTGAAGAATGGTGTGGGGAGACGATGGTGTCGCAGCGGCTCCAGGCGCGCAGCACGTGGTTTACGGCGAAGATGTGGCTGAGGGCGTGTGGATGATGGAGCAATTGACGATGGAGCGGCACTTTCAAAACATGCTGAAAGGCATCCCGACCGACTGAGTTGCAATAGACCTGCAGCCATTGTGCTTCTCCTTCACCATGGACATCCCTACTGAATTCCTGTTTGGCCGCTCCACTCACACTTTGGATCCAGCAAAGTCAATCACTAAGAAGGAGAATCTCTTCACAACCATGCAGCTTGTTGCATAGAAGCAGTCAAGAGGACAAGGATGAGAATAAGCCCCCTCAAGCCATTGTGGTATGATAGATAGTTCGAGACAGCCAAGCAGCACGCATGTGGCTACATTGACCATTTTGTTGACGAGGCTCTCCATCTACGGAACAGCGTAAAGATCCCGGCTGTCAAAGACGTTGAGAAGGACAGGATGGGCGGAATTCCGGTCGAGTACAATTTCTTCCATGAACTCGCGCTGGGTAGTGGCGACAAAACTTTCCTGCGAGACCAGATTCTCAGCGTCCTCTTAGCGTGCCGAGATACCACAGTCGGTCAGCTCAGCAGCTCCTTTCTACTGGTGGCAAGGCATGTTGATGTTCATCTTAAGTTGTGAGCCGGATTAGCCAAACAGTTTGGACTTGATCCGCCTACACAGAGGAGGCGTTTAAAGAAAGGCCAGCTCGCTTGACTGGCCATCAGCGAAAGTGAGTAGAACATCGTTGTTGCTTTCAGGTCTCGCTCTTACATGAGCTCATGTTGACTGACACCGGGCGCACAGCCCTCCGTCTGCATCCCACGGTCCCTACGAATGGTCGTCAGGCTGTGAAGAACGCATGGCTCCCAGCTGGACGTGGGTCAGAAGCCCGAGACAGAATCTTTGTGAAGCAGGGCACACGCGTTGTCTTCTCTGTATGGGCTATCCATCGCCGTGAGTGCATCTTTGCGATGCTTCTCAGTCCAACACAAAGCAGTGAGACGATTTGACGCCTGCCTAGGGCTTTCGGTCTTCAATGGCGGTCCCAGGATCTACCTACGACGTGAGTGTACCAAGTACATTTCCACGAGCCCTGGAATTTGTGGCTATTGGTTTGAACCGTCCAAATCGAATTTGACAGCTACTGAAGAACTTCTAGAGCGGCACTTTGCACTTACAAAGCCAATTACGCTATACCTCGCATGATTCAGTCTTTCAGTAATATTGAGCCCCAAGACGCACGGCCATGCGTTGAGAGGCACATGCTGTCATTGCGTTCCTTCAGTGGTACTGGCATCTTTTGGTAGTGTAGAAGGTGGGTGGACAGATAATGTGCTTTCACAGACCATATATATTCTATACAGAACTCACAGTGGCATCACTTAAACATTTCGCTGACCCACAGTCATGGTTGCTTAATACAAGCCCTTATACACAGATCTGGGTTGTCAAATTAAGTTTCTCCACCTACCATATAGACATCCCTATGGGATTGCTGATCTGGAGCTCCATTGGTGTTAAGGTACCCATCCCAAAGGTCGAAAGTTGTGACATCTATGGATGGCGAAATTGGGCTCGTTCAGAAAGCACACGACGTACTGACAAAGCCATATACTTTAACAATATCAGAAAATCAAGAGTGAACTGTGAAATTGCCCCGATAAACATTGCAGAGCGCGAATTCAATCTAGGCGCCATTCAGGCTTCGCCACCCACCTATGGCAGCATAACTGTCGTGCCTTTTGCACCTCAGCAGCCTTCATCGTTCACACAAGAGGCCCCCGTACGCAACTTAGAAAACCTCATTATCCCAAATATGGGCCACCCACTGCACTTGTTTGTGTTGTATCTCACCTTTCATTGTGCTTCAGACCTTTGGAGCTCCTAAAATAGAGCTTGCACATCTCAAAAGGCTCTAGCATGATAGGAATTCGACATGAAAGGGCCTGACCAGACTGTTCAAAGGAGGATCTAGCAGCTTTCCATTGAGAGGTCACACAACTGCTGCTATAATGAGACTAAGTGGCTCACTCTCTATTCCTTACGAAAAGCATCGGGAACCCATTTACCTACATCTGAACTAGAAATGGTCTATTATATGAACTAACACATTGGGTGAATCCCAGAGTTCCGTCTTCACAAGTTCTCTTCCTTCCATATGATAAATTGGGCAAGTCAGCCAACATCACCAGTATCTACAACTCTCAATTACCAGTACAGTGCCACACGCAAGTTTGAACACTAAAGAATCCCATACCAGACGCCGATATGCACTTCTCCGCCTCTATTATCACTACTGTCATCAGCCTGGCTGCTTTTGGCGCCGCAAATATTGTCTGCTGCAGTGACTCTTCCTGCACTGTATGTGCCTATTCTGGCCGCATTCCTTATACTAACTGTGACCAGTGCAGTCGTAAGTAGCTTCTATCTGTCCCTATCTTAGCCTGGCATCAGCCAAGCCCTTTTGCATCCAATAGCACCATGCCCTAACCCCCCGCATAATGCCTCAAACAGCAGCTCTGGACTCAGCCTCTCGCTTGGAAGCTTCCAATTACATTTGATCATAGTGCCTCCAAAATGAGTACTGATGTTTGATCTCCCTTAGAATATGCGGAATATGACTACTGCTGTGCCAAGCCTGTCGAAGCTTGAGCCTCCAAAGCAGCACCCTTAGTAGAAGCTGCAAAAGAAGACTGGACAGATATTGTTAAACAGTCGGCCAGCCTGCTTGCCGTTTCCAAAGCGGATGAAAGACAAAGCTCCTTATACAATATGCAGGTTTGCTATTACCCAAGCTGCAAGAGATTTTCTTTTCCTTTTGTCTGATCTATTCTACACGGGTAGCAGGCTCAAGTCTCCTCCTGATAATACAAAACCAACCAACCCATAGCAAGATCAGTCACACAATAAGCTTGGGCTGTGATGAACAATATAAAAAGCATGTAGCTGGAATAATACTTATAATGGAAAAAGGTAAGTACTTAGAGGCCTATACGGCGTTATGGATATGGGATGCATATGGATCCACAGAGCCTTTTCAACAAGGGCTAGAATTTGATTTAAGTATAATAATAAAATGCACCGGCTTCCAGTGGCCTATCTACTACATTTTATTACAAAATAAATATTAGCATTAACTTATATTATTCCTTTAAATCCTTCGAAATCGATATTGGGTTGTAAATAGCTGGAATGTAATTATATTTATCCATGCCTTTAAGATAAGTTACTTTACAAGGGTAAAATATATAGATTAATAATTATTTAATTATATAAATTATATAGAGATAATAGATAATAAGAAAAATTCGATTAAAGGTATTTATCTACTTATCTAGTTTGTATTTTTAGGCGCTATTGTTTAATAATAGGGCATAGCTATAGCGCTAGTCTTAAAGGATATATAAGCTTAGCAATAATTTAATAACTATTAACCTAAGCCTTTTATAAAAATAAATTACTAAATTTTCCATTTTTTATTAATTACTAATAAATTAATGCTTAAAAGAATTAAATTAGAAAGAATTAAT